>JAVJIF010027913.1:0-50899 GCA_038442645.1 Agave tequilana | reverse complement strand
AAACCAACAATCTTAAGACAATTATTATATTGAAGTTTCTTACTTCTATTCTTCTTGAATTTGCAGAAAATGTCTGAGACTAATAAAGATAGCTCTAGCAAGGCACCAAACATGCAGCTACAAGCTTTGATGCCTACTCCACTTCCTAACCCGAAGCCGGAGAAGGCAGGAAAATTTGACGGCACAGAATTCAAGATGTGGCAACAGAAGATGCTCTTCTACTTGACCACTCTTCATCTGGCCAGATTCCTGCAAGAAGATCCACCAGAGCCCGGAACTGATGCATGACTCAATGTGACTTCCTTTGCTGAAATTATATTTTAAATGGACTGGATGACTCTCTTTACAATGTCTCCAGTCCCATCACAACGGCAAAAAAGTTATGGGCCAGTCTTGACAAGAAGTACATGACTGAGGATGCTGGTACCAAGAAGTTCGTCGTAGGACGATTTCTGGAGTATAAAATGGTGGACAGCAAGACTGTAATCAGTCAGCTGCAAGAGTTCCAACTTATCTTGCACAAGATAGAAGCCGAAGGTATGATTCTACCTGAAACCTTTCAGGTTGCTACTATCATGGAGAAACTCTCACCTGCGTGGAGAGATTTCAAGAACTACCTGAAGCACAAGCGAAAGGAGCTGAAGTTGAAAGATCTCATTGTGAGGCTTCGAATTGAGGAGGACACCGAAAGTCCGAGAAAAGGAGTAGTAAGAACTCCTATGAAGCAAAAGCCAACGTGATCGAAGACTCAAGGGGAAAGCGTCTACTTCCAAAGGCTTAAAGCGGAAGAAGACTTTCCAGGGGTACATAGGCAAGGTCCAGAAGGCAAGAACATGCGCTTCAAAGGAACCTGCTACATCTGCAACAAAGAAGGGCATAAGGAGAATGAATGTCGCAGCCGTCTCAAAAAGAACAAGAAAAGCCTCCACAGGCAAACTTGACCGACAATGCGTCGCCAAGCCTTTCAGCTGTGGTGTCAAAGGTGAATCTGACAACCAACAATAAGGATTGGTGGGTAGACACTGGGGCTACTCGGCACATCTGCTCTGAGAAATTATTATTCTCTGAATATTAAACTAGAGTAAGATGAGCAACTATTCATGGGAAACTCAGTCGTCTCAAAGGTTGAAGGAAAAGGCAAGGTCATCCTGAAGTGGACATCTGAAAAAGAGCTTACTCTGAACGATGTGCTACATGTTTCAAATATCCGCAAGAATTTGATCTCTGGATCATACTTAGTAAGAAAGGATTTAGAATGGTTTTTTAAATCAGATAAATTTGTACTTACTAAGGGAGGGATGTATGTGGAAAGGGTTATCTTGTTGATGGACTTTTTAAAGCCAATGTTGCAGTGGTAGATAAAAAGTCTGTGTATTTGTACCCAAAGCTTATAAATAGGAAAAACTTCTGTTTATTTTTGCTTGTCTCCTACTTTATGGCATGCTAGATTAGGACATGTAAATTACAAGTCATTAAAGAACTTGTCTAATCTAGGATATGTTCCTAAACTCACTTGGAAGAAATTCGCAAGTGTGAGATTTGTGTTGAGGCCAAGTTGGCGAAAATTCATTTCACTCAATTGATCGAAATACAGAACCTTTAGGGTTAATTCATAGCGATCTGTGTGACTTGAAGTTTATGCCAACTAGAGGCGTAAAAAGTATTTTATTACTTTTATTGATGACTGTACAAGATACTGTTTGTGTATTTTTTAAACAGTAAGGATAAGGCAATAAATATATTTATAACATATAAAGCCGAAGTTGAGAATCAACTCAACAAGAATATCAAGATTCTAAAATCCGATAGAGGCGGAGAATATGAATCAAATGATTTTAGTGAGTTATGTGCTAATTTGATATAATCCACCAAACAACAGCACCATATACTCCTCAGCAAATTGAATTGCTGAACAGAAGAACAGAACTTTGAAGGAGATGGTCAATTCCATGCTCGTAAGTTCTGGAGCTCCGCAGAACTTGTGGGGGGAAGCTCTATTAACTGCAAATTATATTCTAAATAGAGTACCCCACAAGAAACTTGGTCTTATACCATTCGAGTTATGGCATGGAAGGACACCTTCCTACCATTACCTCAAAATGTGGGGGTGCCTTGCAAAGGTGCTAGCACCATTACCTAAAAAGACTAAGTTGAGAGCAAAAACTATGAACTGCATATTCATAGGTTATGCCTTGAATAGTAGTGCCTACAGATTTTTGGTTCATAAATCAGAGATACCAGATATTCATGTAAACATGATTATCGAATCTAGAGATGCTGTGTTCTTTGAAGATATTTTTCCATATAAACGGGAAACAGATAAGACTTCTGGGAAAGAACACATGAGATGACGTTCAGGGACGAAAGTCCCGAGGAACCGATTGTTAATGCAAAAATTGAACCAAAGAAGAAGTCAGAGATCTAGAATATCAAAATCTTTTGGTCCAGATTTCATAGCATACGCTATGAAGCGAGCCTCAAACATTTAAAGAGGCTATGTCAACCCCAGAAGCACAAATGTGGAAAGAAGCTATAAATAGCGAAATAGAATCCATACTAAGTAATCATACTGGGAATTGTAAACTTGCCTCCTGGCAGTAAACCAATTGGGTGTAAGTGGATTTTCAAAGAAAATTAAAACCCGATGGATCATCGATAAGTACAAGGTTAGATTAGTAGCCAAGGGTTATCGACTAAAAGAAGGACTTGACTACTTCGATTCTTATTCACCAGTAACAAGAATAACATCCATTGGATGTTGATTGCAATTGCAGTATTGCATAACTTAGATATCCATCAATGGATGTCAAGACTGCATTCTTAAATGGTGAATTAAATGAAGAATATATATGGAGCAACCTGAAGGATTTATAGTCAAGGGCCAAGAACACAAAGTGTGTAAATTGATAAAATCCTTATACGGTCTAAAGCAGGCTCCAAATAATGGCATGAGAAATTTGATAGTGTCATGATCAAAGATGGATTCACTATCAATGAATGCGATAAGTGTGTTTACACTAAAACAGTTAGAAATGTATGTATCATTGTTTGTCTTTATGTAGACGACATGTTGATAGTTGGGACTAATATTGAAATTATTAAGTCCACTAAAAGAATGTTATCCAACAGTTTTGACATGAAGGATCTGGGGGTTGCTGATGTAATTTTAGGAATTAAAATCACCAGAACACCAGATGGAATCAGTCTATCTCAATCTCACTACGTGGATAAGATGATAGAAAGATTCAAGGATCATGGGATAAAGGAGAATATAAATCCTTTTCTCCCACGTCCACCTTCATAAGAATACAGGAACTGGAATACGCCAGTTGGAGTATTCTCAGATTATCGAAAGTCTAATGTATTTGATGAATTGCACTACACCCGATATTGCTTACGCTGTAAGCAAGTTAAGCAGATACACTAGTAATCCTAGTGATCAACATTGGACTGCTCTACTACGAGTATTGGGTTACGTATCACATACCAAAGAATATACCTTGAGATATGGACAATATCCACCTGTACTTGAAGGATACAGTGATATTAATTGGATTGCAGATTCTGAGGAATCAAAATCAACTAGCGGATACGTATTTACTCTAGAAGGAGGAGCGGTATCTTGAAAATCTTCTAAGCAAACATGTATTGACCGTTCCACTATGGAATCGGAATTCATAGCCTTAGATAAGGCCGAAGAAGAAGCAGAATGGCTTCGACAATTTTTGAAAGATATACCATTATGGCAAAAGTCAGTGCCCGCTATATGTATACACTGCGATAATCAAGCAGCTATATCTAGGGCACAAAATGTTATATACAACGGTAAGTCTAGACATATTCGTCGTAGACATAATACTGTGAAGCAGTTGCTCTCAAATGGAATTATCTCTATTGACTTTGTCTCGTCAAAAGACAATTTAGCGGATCCGCTTACTAAAGTTTTAAGTGAAGAGCGTATAAACTGCGCATCGAGGGGAATGGGTCTAAAAGCCTAACCTTACCGAGTCAGCTTAATGGAAACCTCACTTAGCGACTGGAGATCCCACGGACTAAGTTCAAGAGGAAAAACTAGTTATGATTGACTCAGCAAGTAAGCACTTGGGAGCTTGACTCAATCCATTCCTAAGGTGCACATAAGTGCTTTTCTACAAGTGGATTAAGGATAAGCTTAACGCTTTTAATGATGCCTATATCTTGTTACTAAACAAGTGGAGTAGAGTAGACTACTCTTAATAGGACGTCACCTATGTGAGTATAGAGTTGGGTCGGCTCTTTGGGAATTTCTATGGAGGCTGTTATTCCCTAAAGATACTCTCTGAAACCAAGTGTCCAGGGCCAAAACGGACACAACCGAGAACCAAAGTTGATTTGGAAAGTCACTGTGTGAAGCTTGTTGACTTGGCTTACACTAACGGCTAACAGTTCAAGACCTAGTTCACTGATTAGCCAGTAAGTCCAATAAAGCTTTCGCTATGGAAGGTTCAAGACCTAGTTCACCTATCCTGATGCAGTTTCTTTTCTAAAGTACCTTTCACAAGAGTCAGTCTCTTTGTGTGTCAATTCCTTGAATCTCCATTCATTGTGGGGGATTGTTGGAATATGAAAATATATATGTGAATCTTTGAATTGAATTACGGCGAGATCCGTTGATCGAATCAATTGGATGATGGTTGGAGTGTTCTCCTTCCATTGGGGATGAACGTGGTATATTCACATGTTTCAATCCGACTTCGAATGAATGAGATATTCAAGTCTAAAGATTGCCTAATTCAAAGTCAAAATGGGACTAAGGTAGCTAAAGGTATTTAGTCCCACATTGGCCATGGGATGGAAGTTTGTATGTGTTTAAATAGAGAAAATTGAGAACAAAGGGCGTGCCCTTTGGGTACTTGGAGTTTTTGCGCGCGATTGGGAGGAAACATGCCCGCACATGCTGCGCGCGCGCCGCCGCCGGCGGCGCGCGCTGGCCGGGCTGGGCTCGGGTTCCCGGCCTGATTCTTTTTGAACTGGGTCTCACGGGAATGGGTTACGCGAAGCATACCCGCTCCGATATCTGGATCCAACCGCCCCGCCAACGGACCCGCTCCGTTATCTGGATCCAAACCGCTCCGCCAACGGCTGTCGCGGCAGTTGGATGACCAACGGTTGCGGTGGTTTGGTCGAACCGTTGCAACGGTTCAGACCGAACTGTTGCAACTATTCGTTGGGTTCGGACCAGCTGGCCCCTCCCGGAGCGCTATAAATAGCGCTCCGAATTCTCAATTGAAAACAAAAACACACAACACACCAATAGCAAGCAATCTGAAGAGATCCTCTCTCTCTCTCACTCTCAGTCTTGAAGTGACCTCCAAATAGGAAGTGGGAATTAGTAATTCGGTTTTCAAAGCGGCTTCCAAAAGAGATTCTGCAAAATTCATTCTGAAAGAGGGCTCAAAAAATTCACAGATTCTTTAATAGAATTGTTGTCTGAATCTGGGACTTCTAAGAAGAATATTCTTCAACCTTCCTTATTCCTCTACAGTGGGTGCTCCTCCAAAGTAAAGGCAAATATTCTCCCGAAATTTGTCTTTGTCCCGCTGCTTCAATAATCCTGTGAAGGTACTAGTTAACTACGGTTCGACCGTACGGTGATTTGGTAGTGCTATCTAAATACCGTGAAGGAGTATTGTATCTTGGGAGACCAGCGTCCAGTAACCCGTTAGCACCAGTGCAGGGGACGTAATTGTCTTAAGGAGATTCGCTTTAAGCGTACCTCACTCCAAGTACTGTATAAGTGAATTAATTTCTTTATACATGGGATATACTGATATTCAGTATATTGAGACTGATTTATATCAGTCTAATTGGTGTTTAACCAAAGAAGGAATTGAAAGGTGGTTCTTAATTAAGGAACGTTCTATTGAATGGAAACCTCCCCCTGATATTTACCACCGACCTGGCCAATTAGATTGTTGATATTTCAGTGATATTGATTAGTTGTCAGATTGACCCAGAAAAAACTAATAGTTTTTAAGTAGTATAAGCCGATGCTGATATTACAAAATTCTATTCTTTTACGTTAAAAAAGGTCCCTTTTTTCCTTTTCTTTTTCCTTTGATTTATCCGGTTGCCGATACACATTTAGTGCACCTACATGAAGCCTCCCAAGTCCTCTAGTTATAATATTAGAGATATTATAGGGTTATGATTCACCAACTTCAAGTTCTTTTTGCTAGTATTTTGGCACATCTGATGGACTCTTGTACATCATGAATAACCCTCAATCTATGTAGCATGGATACTTCTAGTATGAAGTTATAGCGGTGCCGAACACCGATCTATCCTTAGACACTTCTCAAACTTATCCTCAATCATATACAAAATTTTCAATTAGGACACTTGTTGGGCATTTCTTGCTCACATGCTTTACATTTCTCTTACACTTCTTTATTCATATAATTTATATACTTTTCTTTATGCATAAGAGATTATATTTTAGTAACAAAAAATGTCATCAAAATTTAACATTGTAGTGGCCAAAAATTGGCCATCAGCAAGATGCTGACACGTGTCCAAGCAATCAAGTTTCTCTTTTTAAAGTTTTCGCAACAATCACTTACCTCTGTCATATCGGACCCTCCCGAGAGATACACAGTTCTCATAATCACTCTAGGTCGAACTTAAGTTAACATCCAAGCTCCATCACCCAGAGCCATCCCAGAGGCTTCACCGACAATCCAACATCTCTGACTTCACCAGGAAGTCCACACTAACAGCGATCGAAATCTCCGCCTACAATCACGCCGCCTCTCCTTTCCCATGTTGAAGACGTATAATGCCCATGCGTTCAAGATGGACAATTATAGATAATGACAAAATTTTCTGCATGCAATCTCAATCATCACGCCAGCAACCGTAACTGTTACAACAAATCCGCGCATAAAGATTGTGCAGTTACACATATCTCTCAAATACCACATCCGCCTGAGGAGGAAGAGCTATATACAAATAGATTTTCTTCTCCAGCGAGAAGGGGACTTTTTTTGGGGAGGAGGGGGGCTTACGTTCAAATCTAACTCGAAAAGATACCAATATATACATGTAATTCTTGTAAACCGGTGAGTTATAGTGAATTTTCCTCCTTCTCCTCCCCCATGGTTTTTCCTGATTTGGGTTTTCAAGTAAAAATATCGTGGCGCCGTCTATTATCTATGTAGTGTTTGTTATTTGCACTTACATCTTAAATACATACTCTCGTTTATGGTGTGGATTGACTGTCTGCACTCACAGCGAAAAATCTCCACCACAAAGTGATACTTTCGTTGAAAGCTGAGTCCTTACACACAAGATCTCTCCCCTAAAAACCCAAAAATCCTTCCTTAAAAAGCCTCTTCCAGATTGATTGTGACCTCAAGAAAGCGAGCTGTCAACAGCGTAACATCCAAAGGTAAGGCCATCGAAACCGCCTAGGGCACAACCCCTTCGCCATCCAATGATCAGTTGCATACTACTGAGAACACCGGCTCCTCCTCACCCCCAAGGAGTAATCGCCAATGTCCAACCACCACAACGACACCAAGATCATCTCCTACAGATGCTCGCTGACATGAAAGACCAGATGAAAGAATAATAAGCTCAATCAGATCGTAATCGGGAGCAGTGGCTCTCGACCACGAGAATGTCATCCGCGAGTAAGAGGTAGCTAAACAACCAACTCCAAGCTCAAATCACTATCCTCCAGAATAATCGGTCATCAACACAGTTAGAAAACGAACCTGAAGTCGATGGATATCCTGACCTCTGAGTCCTCGACAAACTGATTCAGAGACGGATCGCGAAAGTTCAGGCTGCAAGGCCACCCAACGCCTTCAGTTACCAAAGTATTTGACCCCCCTCCAAAGACATCCTGAAATGCGAGTTCTCGAGGAAGTTTTCAATTCCAACCTTCGACACTACTCCGAAGTGAGCAACACCGTCCAATACATCAAGTATTTGTGAGACAAGATGGTGGTCTATTCCTTCAATGACCCGCTCTTTTACATCATTTTTCCCTCCAGTCTAAAAGGTGTGACATCAGATTGGTTCTACTCTCCGCCATCTCGCTGTCTCTACAATTTCGAGGAGATAACTATGGTGTTCCTCAATCAATATGCCTCCCCTAGGAGGTCAAGAAGAGCAGCAATCATCTCCTCTTCGCAAGATGAGATAGAGCGAAAGCCCCAAATCATACATCAGCTTCTTTCAAAGCTAACTCGCTAAAGTCCCCAACTACGGTGAGGACATCTCTACACTTGCACGGGTTGCAGGTTTCTCACTCTCCCGTACAAGTACCTCTTCAAGTACAATGTCACTCGATGAGCGAGGTCTTACATGAGCTTAGCCCTTCCAGCTGGAGGAAGCAATAAAGTCTTCCTTCAACCATACTATAAAGCATGGTGACGTCGAAGAAAAGTTGAAGTCTCTGCACGAAACCTCCGCTCACTTCCAAGATCGAAACTGGGGGCAACCTGCTTTCAAAATAGATGCTCCCTATCCTTCCACCTAATATGCTCCGAACTTACAATCTGATGGAACAACATTTCACTCCATTGAAGCCCCCCATCAATGAGGTTTCAACACCTTCAAGCACCAACCTAGGGTTAGGCACTCGAGACTAATCCGGTATGATCCCTCACTTCCTGAAGCAAAAGAATATGCTCCTATCATGACTGCAAGGGACACAAGGGCCCTCCGGAAGTACCTGAAAAAGTTCATCCAGCAAGATCTCCTCAAAGAGTACATCCAAACTCCCGAAGCAGCCTCCAGATCCGGATAGCTTAATGCTCCACTGGCTATCCAGCCACAACACCTGATCACCCAATGCAAAATGATTGATTGATCCCGTGTTTTCAAGAGACAGAGCAGTATCCTATCCCTACAATTCCATGTATTCCATTCCAATATTGAATAAATAATATTCTTTGCTCCTAACCATTGCAACACTTCCAAGCTAGACTTTCGCTAATGGGATTTTCCCACTCGAAACTACTACGCTGCTGGGATTTCTCCCACTCGGAGTTGGTCCTTCCAGTGCTGGGATTTTTTCCGCTCAGAGGACTGTGTCTACACGTTTCCACTGATGGGATTTTTCCCACTCAGAACTACACCACTACTGGGATTTTCCCACTCAGAGTCAGTCCTTCCGCTGCTAGGATTTTTTCCACTCGGGGTGATTGTGAACTACTCTGCTGTTGGGATTTTCCCCACTCGAAGTCAATCCTTTCGCTGCTGAGATTTTTCCCACTCGAAAGCGATTATGAACCTCTGCTGCTGGGATTTCTCTCACTCGGAGTCAGTCCTTCCACTACTGGAATTTTGCCCACTCGAAAGCAACGGTGAACTACTCCGCTGCTGGGATTTTTCTACTCAGAGTCAGTACTGTTGGCCTAGAGGACTTTCACCTTAGTTTTGATGATGACTAATTTATGAAGGTTAGTTTACTAATGATCTTGTGTTTAATGAGTTTCAGATATGATCAAGATTTTAGTAAGTGTTTAGCTTCAATAAAGGATTCAAAGCCAGTTTTGGAGTTAACATGTGTAGTTTCAGGAGCTCATGCATCAAGATCACATCTAGCTCTCGGTTGGAGTCAAGCTCTATGGATCAAGTTTGGATGAGTCGTCATGGAGATGAAGATCGAAGAGAAAACTTATATCTAGGTTTCTTTTTGTTTTGTTTAGATCTTGTGTAAGGATAATTAGTCTTAATATGTTTAAGTTCACCACACAAAAATTCAAAAGTTTATTGGTTTCGGTTTAACCGATTTTGGTCATTCAAGAATATATGGTTTTCATGAATAGATAGAATCAAAACAAGTTTACATAATTTTATGTATGTTAGATTTCTTACATATACATTGATGTTTTATATTGACTAAAAACTTATTTTGATGTATATATAGTTCATGGTTTCATGTTTTATTTTTAACAAAACTTAGTTTTGGATTTATTATCAAAACTAGATATATCTTTTTTATGTGTATTAAGATTCTATCCATACACACTATGCTTCAAAAAGTGTTTAAATATTTTTTTTGTATTTATACAAGTTTTGAGAAAGGATTTTCTTTTCAAATATAAGTTTTGGAAATACCGTTTTTGGTTTAAAGCTTAATTTCTATATCACAAAAATAGTTCAAATTGTTTAAAATATGTGTTGAATTTCAGTCACACATATTTGTTCTTCAAATATTTATAAGAACTTATTTTGTAGATTTTATGTGGTTTTATGTGATTTTATGAGATTTTATAGGTATTAAAAAGTTCAAGTTTTCAAACCCAAAATCCTAGCCTGAGACCATTGGCGGTCGACCGAGCGGTCGATCAATGTACACAGATAAGTGCACACTGTCTTGGCCTGGGGCCGGTCGACCGACCCAGAGAGCTTGCTCTCTGGATCTGGCCCCGGTCAACGACCGGTCGACCGACCAGAGAGTTCATTCTCTGGTTCTGGCCTCGGTCGACCTGCCGGTCAACCGACAAGCAAATTGTCTTGGGGCGGTCGACCGGCCAGTCGACCGGCAACCCTAACGGTCAGAAATCTGACCGTTGGCCGGTCGACCGGCGGTCGACTGACAGGTCATTCTGGACTTGTTTGGACCCTAACGGCTATATTTTCAGACCCCTATATATAATGGGTCTTTGAGGGCTGTTTTCATCAAGAATTTCAAGAGAAATTTTTCTCATTTTCTTAGTGTTTTCAGCAAGTTTTAAAAAGAAGTTTTTGTGCCAAAAATTCTCTTATTTTTATTTGTTTCAAAATTTTTTTTGAAAAATCAAAGAAAATCAATATTTGGGAATTCTAGTTTTATTCTTCATTGCTTTATTTATCAAGAAGTTTTTTTTAAGATTTTTTATTTGTTGTTTCTTTTCAAAATACTTTATTTTCTCATATACTTGAGTTATCATCACAAATCTATCTTTAGAATCTTTGTATTCTGAGAAAATTGTTTGTGATCCTTTGAGATCACCAAGAGAGATTTTGTGATCATTGGATCACTAAGTGTATTTTTCTTTGCTTTGTGCTAGGCTTAGTGCTCACCTCATGTGTAGAGTTTTTATATTTGAGAGAGGAGTTGAGTACTCCCGGTGTAGAATTGTAATTCCTCGGTGGAGGTCCCTTTGTGGAAGGTCATGTATGGACGTAGTGAAAATCCTTTTCTGTGAAAGTAGGGATGTAGAGTAGTAGCTCGAACCTCGAAACATATCTTTGTGTTTGCGTTTGATCTACTATCTCTTAACCCTATCTTTCTTATGTCTTGCATTGCTTTACATTGTTCCTAATCATATACTAGATATAGTTTGTGTGTGCCCACACTTTTATTCAACCAAGAGAGCTTATTAAAGCACCCCAACTCTTAGTTTAGAGGAATCTAGAGGAGTTCCAGAGCCCTTCACGGGAAATTCAGGCTCATTTTTAGTTACACATAGTGTGTTAGCAATTAAGTTTTTAATTTCACATCATTTGTCCTAAATTAGCTAGTACACCTATTCACCCCCCTCTAGGTGCATTTTCAAGTTCTTCTACTAGGATTTCCCCCATTCGAAAGCGGTTGTGAACCCGACTCCGTTACTGGGATTTCTCTAACTCGGAGGCTTAACTCTGCTGCTGGGATTTCTCCCACTCGGAGTTGACGCATTCAATATGTCGATGGGTGATACCCCATTTTAGGCCTTTTTTTTCAATTTGTAGCTAATGGAGAGCCTATGATTGTACAAGACACATGATATATAAATGAGGGTTTTATTGTTTGGATTACCCCCTCAACGTGCTAGTTTCGTGTGATTACAGGGTAGAAGTATCAAAGGTATCGAAAAAAGTACAGTTGCCCATGTATTATCCAAGCATTACCTTTGTGAATGTGTGTACGTATTACTCACCCAGGATAATATGGTTGTGTATGTATGGCCTATAATGACGTGAGACGCATGATATATACCCGAGAGTCTTCTTATTTAGATTATCCCCTCGATGTACTAATTTCGTGTGATTAAAAGCTGAGCAGACACAGTCTTGTCACCCCAAACTATCTAATTTATGTCTTTCATTTTTTTTATAATATTGCATCTAAATTATTGTATGCTTATATGTACACTATCATTCCACAGCTGAGATTTCTCCCACTCAGAGTTCTACCAAATTTCATACTTTATTGTTGGGATTTTTCTCATTCGGAGGCCCAACTCTGCTGTAGGAATTTTTTCTCTCAGAGTCCCAAGGTCACAGCTCCGTTGATGGGGTCATATTCCCACTCGGAAGCATATGTGATTCTAACTCCGCAGCTGGGATTTCCCTCACTCGGAGGATTAAAATTTGTAGAAACCGTTGTGGGACTACCCCAACTCGAAAATACCACAAGCCTACCAACCTTCCACAGGCTGAGTCAAATATCCCGGAGTTAAAGACATGCATTGAGAAGACACGGTCAATTCCAAGCACAAACATTTATTTCAAATTTTCCATTTCGATTAAATTACTTTAAATTTATTTGATTACATCTGAGATGAGTAATACGAAATTATGTCACATTTCTGTGTATACATTTTTGAAAAAGAAATATAGATGATTTAGCTCTTGTCCATCCAGCCCTACCAAATAGGTCCTCATACTGAAGCAAGCAAAGATTTGCCTATCCGATAACACTTCATGGAAGCACCTTATTGTTCACGTCACTATCCAAGGGTCCCGGAGGAAGCTTTGAGAGGTTCCTTCACAAAAGTAAGAAATCCTTCGAATGAACAATATTCTCCTCTCCGCCTGGACATGCCTCTTAGGAAGTCAACGGACTCCAACAAGACATACAAGCTAGTGATAATATCACACAACCGACCCTTTATTCTGAGGAAGAGGTCGGAGCTCCAGAAGAAGAGTGCTTCATCGATGACAATCTGAGGAATAACCCCCATATTGCCCTTCCATTGCTCGCCATGAGAAGAGCCTCCAAGCGCGAAACAGCAGCCCTCGACAGGAATGAAGACTACAAGACATGAAAGACAGGGATGAAATCAGATCCACCTCCATGACTGTTTAGAACAGCCCCCACTCCTACCTCATGCATGCCAGCAAGAAAGAAAAACACCAAACCCCAAGCAAAGAGCTGTATTAATCTGATCGGAGATCAGACGAACAAACTAGGTCAAAGTGGAAGCCCTATCCGTCCTTCCTAGTAGCAGAGCCTTATCGCGAAAACTGATGTTTTGCAACAAGCTCATCATGAAAATTGATATTTTGCGCCAACCAAACTCCCAAACAGCAAGAGCCATGCTACAATTCCTACCATCTCCATCCTCTCCCTCTTTTTCCTTCACCGAATAAAGAAGAAGAACGATATGGCACCCATCAGAGAAAAAATTGAAAACAAGGATTTTTTTTCATAGAAGAAGACAAGCAATTTCCATTGTAGGACTCCACCATATTAATAAATGGAGGAGGAGTCGAAACATCTCCAATTCAAATCTCTAATCCCCGAAAGAGTTGGTCTACATCCAAAATCCTCGGTCAACCAAATTAGGATATCAATCGCCTTTGCCACATGATCTCAGTCATTATGGTACCAGTATTCAAAAAGTCACCAGTCAAATTTCATGCCAATCTAATCAATAGACACGTCAATTGTCATCCAGCCACGAAATCTCTAAGAAAAATCCCAAAGTGGCATTAATGGACCAGATCCTCCCTATCTCTAATTTCTAGAATAATTCAAAGCATTTAAAGATCTCAATCACTCTGCTTGTAACACCCCATCCTCAGAATACGTAAACAGCTATGTATCCTGATTTTTGGAGCGTATTTCCTTATTTTCTATTATTTAAATTATTACTTATATAGCAGTACGACATGATTTGACCTTTCTGGTATTAAGATTTGATTGATTTCAGTTTCAACAATATTTTTTAATATTCTAAAATTTTCATGATTTTCTAAAATTTTTCTGAATTAAGTTGTAAATCTTCAAAACCGGTGTCGACCAGTACCGCTGACCGACTCTCAGATTTTTAATTTACAAACATAATTGAAATTCTAGAAACAGCTTTCACATTATTTCTTAAAATTATATTTTCTTCTAAATGAATTTTCTGAGATTTTTTAGAATTTATCAAAAATCCGGCCGACCAGGTGTAGACACGGTCTATGGTGGATTTCAGGATTTTTATTTTGAAAACGGGATAGAATTTCTGAAAATCGATTTTGCCAAATATTTTAAAATAATATTTATTATTTTTGAGAATTTTTAGAAAACTTTTCAAGATACTTCATTTTTCGGGCTTTTCCTGAGTTTTTCGGTATTTTCCAAGATACCGGAATTCCATCCTGATATTTTGCTTTTTCTCGCTCCTTACTTACGCGAGGTTCACCCAACCTGGATTCAACATTTAATGCGGAGACTCTCCCCATTCCGCATTTAATGTTATGTCCTTCAAAAAAAGTCAACTTAGATCAAGTCACCCATGCCTTTTTGTCTCTTCTGAACGCGATTCTCGTGTTTTCTATTGGACGCAAGTCTCGTTCTCGCGCCTGGGCAATTTCCAGATGCGAGTTTCATTTATGAGACGCGGCTCTTTTAAAATTTTATAGAGACGCAAGTCTCAATTGTAACTAATGGCAAACTTATAATATATATAACTTCCCTTATATATATACCCCCACCTTCCTTTCTCTCTCTTTCATTTTTCTTCTTTTCCTTCTTCACTTCCAGCAAACGCCAACAGCAGCCCAGCCGCCGTGCCTCTCACTTGGCCGGCCACCCCCTCCACCTCCTTCACCATCAACTCCTCCACCATTCTCTCCTCCATTTCCTCCTCCATTCCAACAGTAACAACAACTTCTCACCTTCTTCTTCCTCTTTTTCCACCAAGAAACCCATCTTCTCCACCATTTTCACCACCACCTACACGACCTTAGCCACCACCAACAACGCCAACATCCTCTCCTCGGAATACTCTTTCCAACGAGTTATAGTTTCGTTCTCCGAAGCCTCGTTTCCAAAACTCCATTTTTTCCTTTTGAACTACACTTGCACCCTCTAGATTGCTTTGGCTTGGACCTTTGGCCACCTTCTCCGGCCAACTTCGGCTGCCGCTGGCGACCGCCGGCCAAGCCATGGTCGGCCTACCTCCCTTTTCTCTTCTTTCTTTCTTTCCTTTGCTTTTCTTTCTTTCCTTCCTTCTTTCCTTTCCTTCCTTTTTCTTTTCTTTTCTTCTCTAATTTTTTCCCTCAAACCTGCATCTCTCCCTCTCCCATCACTGCGTCTCTATCTCCTCCTTTCCTGCGTCTCTCACATCTCCCTGTCTCTCTCTTTCTCTTATTGTGTGATTGCTTGACGCGGAGTTTACCCCCTGCGTCCAATTAATTATTTAACGCGATCCTCGCATTTTTGTGTTAACGCCACGTGGAGCACGTGCTCGTGTCTGCGTTCTTCCTGTGTTATGACTTAAACGCAGGTCTCAGACCCGCATTTGTGACATCAATGTGACGCGACCCCCACGTCTGCGACCCCTGCGTCTTCATTCTCCTTTTTCTGATTCATCCTTTCTCCTCCTCTTTTAATATAATATCTGTTATTGAACGCGTTGACGTATTTGTTACCTAGATTCTGGAGCTTTAGATTTCCTGGTGTTTCCTGAAGTTTTAGGCGAGTATTCTCGCTTTCTTTTTGGATCTTCCCGCTTCGTCATGTTGACTAGTATTGTATTATTTTTCTAACATACCTGTCACTTGCCACCTTCCTAATATCACATCCCAGTCATATGTCTCATGGCACCTGATATACTACTACCTGATACTTGTCCCGTTATGACATATTGATACTTGGCTTAAGATTGTTATATTTACGGAAATCTATACTTGTTATCCTATATTATATACAGCGACTTGAATTTATAATACTCATGTACTCTTGAACTCCTGAAATCCTGGTCTTGTCAGGCACTTGCTTTCTCATAAATTGATAATTATGTAATAAATCATAAAAAGAACAACTTGCATCGGGTCGGGGGAAACTTACGGCTATCAATATATGTTCGTGTTTACAGTAGTACTAGGTATGCTGTGTAACTAAAACTTTCGGTCTGACCTGTGGGCCTCCAGGCGACCGAGGGAGTGCTGACTCCCTCCTTCTTGGTACCATCTTGATAAGGGCATTCTATAAGACCCTCATGTAAGCCTTGCGGCCGGTTTCATACACCAGCAATGGAACATCCTGGACCGTGGTCCCGAGCATGTACGGACCCACTGTAAACATTGTTCGTTGATGCCCCCGCCGGTTTCCAATAACAGTCTCGACTTACTCATATGTGGATGTATGTGTGCTGGGACGCTATTACACATACCTAGACATATGGGTAGAACGAGTAATAAGCACAAATATTAAATAGTAATGATAGATTTATTCAGGCCTTATCACTTTCATCTTATGTCTCCATTGTATGCTTAGTATACATGTACACTCGACACAGTTCTTGATGCTTATTACTGTTCGGATTATATTAACACGCATATACTTATCTCTGCACGACACTTGGCATTCACCTGAATAATTGTTAGGGAGTTTCTGACTCCCCTGGACTTGCATGTTCAGGTTCTGAAGCTTGAATTGAAACAGAGCCCTCCACCGAAGATCAAACTTATCTCTCGGAGCAGGCTGACTGGTCCTAGCTCCTTCTATTCCTGAATCTTCCTGCAAGCTCGGGATCTTCTTCTCGGCCCGTGAGCATCTTTTTGCTGTACAAATTGTAATTCTTACTTTTTTACCTGGTTGTGATATAATGTACATGTACCAATATATCACGTTCTATGATAACTTTGTAATCCTTATGTTGGAATGTATATGTATGCCACGTGCTTCCGTACTCTGTTACTTGCATGTACTGATGCTTAGCGTATATACGTGACGGTATTTTTGACCTACGTATATACGTTGCAGTAGCGTCTCCATATCCGTCCCGGCGGGGCGTTACAGGTTGGTATCAGAGCTCAGGCTCTTACACCTACAGTACAACTAAACTGCAAATTAATGGGATCTTAATTTGCAGTTGAAATACATGAGTTTTAGTTATACATTTTAACTACAATATACAAAGTTATCCATTCCTTCTTGATATTTCTTCCTTGATTCCTAAAGTCCATCTAGCTTTTGCTTTCACTCCTCTTTTCAGACATCTTTTACCACATAGATATGGATAGAAGGGCAGGACGTAACAACTCCGGACAACCACAAGACAGACCCGCCAGGGGAAATGCAGGTATTCTAAGGTTTATCCAAAATATGGTGAAAAATCAACAAAGGCAGATATAACTCCTTCGGCAAGGATTGATAAAGGCTCCTCAGGAACGGAGGCCTGGCAACGTGTCAGACTTCAGGCGGTTACAGCCGGCAATATTTACAGGATGAGAGAGACCGCTAGATGCCGAGCAATGGCTAATCGACCCCACAGACCTCTTGAAGGCAGCACGGGTTCCAAAGGAAGACCAGGTGGAGGTCGCCAGGATCCAACTAAAGGAAGTGTCTAGAAACTGGTGGCTAGCTGAAGAAGCAAGACTGAATAAACCCATCACTTGGGACCAGATCTCTAAGAGCTTCTATGATAGATTCTTCCCTACCACAGCTCAGAAGGAGATAGAAGAGCAATTCATCCGACTTCAACAATGGAATTGATCTGTTGATGAATATGCTGCTGAGTTCTTAAGGCTTAGTCGTTTTGCTCCGTATATGATAACCGACGAAGAGAAACGGGCAAGCAGATTTCAGCATGCCTTACAAATGGATATTCAAGTCCTTTTGATTCCCCAACAGCTGAAAACATATTCCCAGGTCCTCATTATAGCTCGAGAGGTGGAGCGAGGACTGGAGAAAAATAATCTTGATCAGATAAAGAACCAGGCCATGAAGAGGCCATTCAGCAATCAGGCAGAGGAGGTCCAGTCAGAGCTGCAAAAGCCCTAATGATTAGGAGACCATTTCGATCGGCCCCTGTTCAGATAACTGAAACACCTCCTATATGTGCTTATTGCCAGAGGTCAGGCCACACGCAGCAGGAGTGCCGTAGGGCAAATGGATTATGCCAGCATGTGGATCTGGTGATCACACAATAGAAGGCTGTTCCCATAAGAGAAATGGGACAATAAACCAAACCCTACCGGCACCTCCAATAACCATTAGACAAAAGGATCCAGGGCCAGTGGTTAGGAGGACCCTCTCCCTATACGACAACAAGTTTTTCGCCCAGCTCCAAGGGGAGGCAGAACAACAGCAGGTCATGGAAGGGGATGAGCCTACAACTTGCAGAAGAAGAGGCCCAAACTTCTGGAGAGGTGATAACAGGTAAGATCATGGTGCACTCTAACCTGTTTTAGCCCTCTTTGATTCTGGCGCTTCTCATTGTTACATATCAGATAGTTTCACTGCTTTGCACTCTATACCTTTTGAATATTTAGATCACCAGTGGGAGATTAGTACCGGTAATGGAGTAGTCATCTCCAATAGAATTTGTATAGATTGTCCGGTGGAACTGTGAAACAAGACATTAGCAGTAGATATGCTCGTACTGGATACTAAAGGGTATGACGTAATCTTAGGCATGACTTGGCTTAGCAAATACCATGCGGTTATTGATTGTCGAAACAAGAAAGTTATTTTCATAATACCACTTCAGCCTGAGTTCCAATTTGAAGGAGAACATAAACATGCCAAGAGAAAAACACAGATGACTACTGCTGAATTCAGAAAAGAGAGTACCGGTTTGGAATGAGTTTTCAGAAGTATTTAAAGAGATCTCAGGACTTCCACCTGACAGAGTAGTTGAGTTCTCTATTGATATCATTTCGAGCACAGTCCCAATATCTAAAGCCCCATACAGAATGGCGCCCATTGAGTTAGAAGTTCTAAAGAGGCAGTTACAGGAATATTCTGACAAGGGATTGATTAGACCAAGTACTTCAACATGGGGAGCTCCAGTACTATTGGCCAAAAAGAAAGATGATGGTAAACGGTTGTGTATAGACTACAGAGAATTAAACAAAGTTACCATCAAGAATAAGTATCCCTTACTAAGAATTGATGATCTTTTTGATCAACTTCATGGGGCCCGAGTGTTTTCGAAATTGGATTTACAATCGTGTTATCATCAACTAAAAGTAAAGAAAGAAGATATTTTAAAGACAGCATTCCGAACTCGCTATGGTCATTATGAATTTCTAGTTATGCCCTTTGGAGTGACCAATGCCCCAGCAGTCTTTATGGATTTGATGAACCGATTTTTTTGCCATATTTGGACCAGTTTATCGTGGTGTTCATCGACGATATCTTGATATATTCTAAAAACGACAGAGAGCATGCAGAACACTTGAGAATAGTCTACAGACTCTCCGCCAGGAACAACTTTATGCTAAGCGAAGCAAGTGTGAGTCTTGTTAGACCGTATAGCTTTCTTGGGTCATGTAGTTTCAAAAGAAGGAATTTCAGTTGACCCTTGTAAGATCCAGGCAGTAAAAGATTGGCCATCCCAAGGACAGTAACAGAAATTAAAAGTTTTATTGGATTAGACGGATATTACAGGAGATTTGTACAAGACTTCTCTAAAATCGCAGCCCCATTAACAAAGCTCACCAGAAAAGGAGAAAGGTATCTATGGTCAGAGGAATGTACTACAGCATTCGAACAATTAAAGGAAAGACTGATTTCAGCTCCAATCTTGAAGACTCCCTCAGGAACAGGAGGGATGGTTATATATAGTGATGCATCCGGAAAAGACCTAGGATGTGTATTAATGCAGCATGGTCATGTCATAGCTTATGCATCTAGGCAATTGAAACCACATGAGAGAAATTACCTAACCCATGACTTAGAACTGGCGGCGGTAATATTTGCGTTGAAGATCTGGAGACACTACCTTCTAGGAGACAAAGTATTAATCTATACTGATCATAAGAGTCTTAAGTATATCTTTACACAGAAAGAATTAAACATGAGGCAAAGGCGGTGGCTTGAATTGATGGCCGACTATGACATAGACTTACAGTATCATCCTGGTAAGGACAATACAGTTCCAGATGCATTAATCAGGAGACCAGAGAACAAAGTATTATTACAACTTACTCAACAGAAGGAATTGCTTCGGGAAATCATAAAGTTGGACTTAATTCTAATACAAGGGACTGATGAGTCAGGTCAGTTAATGACCTTCCTGATTCAACCACCCTGATAAATGAAATTAAAGAAGTACAAAAGGAAGACCCCAGATTACAGAAATTCAGAGCTCAAATAGAAGCAGGATTAAGGACGGATAGCCGTATTCATTCGAATGGTGCACTTTATTTTGGTAACAAAATCTGTGTACCACAAGGGAAAGTTCAGTAGAAAGTTTTGGCAGAGGCACACAGTTCGGCTTATTCCATACACCCAGGAGGAAATAAAATATATCAAGACTTGAAGCAGAAGTTTTGGTGGAATGCCATGAAGAGGGAGATAGCCCAGTATGTGACAAAGTGCTTGGTTTGTCAGCAAATAAAGGTAGAACATCAGAGAACGGCTGGACTTCTATAACTATTACCGATAGCCGAATGGAAGTGGGAACATATCACCATGAATTTTGTTACGGCTCTACCCCGCAGTCCTAAAGGTAACAATGCAGTATGGGTAATCATTGATCGCCTCACAAAAGTAGCTCACTTCCTACCCTTCAGAGTAGGTCAGTCAACAGAAATTCTTGCAGATAAATATATAAAAGAAATAGTTCATCTGTATGGAATTCCAGTTAGCATCGTTTCAGATAGAGACACGAGATTCCGATCACATTTCTGGAAAGTCTCCAAGAAAATTTAGGAACTCGTCTGAAATTCAGTACCTCATATCATCCCCAGACAGACAGACAATCTGTCCAAATTCTTGAAGACATGTTACGAGCCTGCATGATAGAATTTAAAGGGTCATAGGAAGACTATATTCATTTGGTAGAATTCTCTTATAATAACAGCTATCATGCCAGTAT
Source organism: Agave tequilana (assembly GCA_038442645.1). NCBI lineage: Eukaryota > Viridiplantae > Streptophyta > Magnoliopsida > Asparagales > Asparagaceae > Agave > Agave tequilana. The sequence continues at coordinate 29,894 of JAVJIF010027913.1, read as the reverse complement.
CAGGTGGCTCCATTTGAAGCATTATATGGCAGAAAATGTAGGTCGTCATATGTTGGGATGAAGTCGGCGAAAGAAGACTTATGAGACTAGATATTCTAGTTCAGACAACAGATAAAGTCAGAATTATCAGGGATCATCTCCGGGCAGCACAGAGCCGATAAAAGAGTTGGGCAGACACTAATAGAAGACCGTTGGAATTCAGAACAGGTGATCATGTATTTTTAAAGATATCACTGTACGCGTCAGAAAATCACAATTGCAAAATTCTTTTAATTGAATAGAAGATTACAACGGATACAATCCGATTACAAAAGAGAGGAAATCTTTTAATTGATTCTCCTCTTTATTTAAAGCTGGGTTCTTCACGTGGCGGTGGAGAGTGAGTCTTGTTCCCCTTACCAGCCGAACGTCAAGTTTCTCTTGTGAATCCTCTCTTTGGATCTATTGACGGAGTTACACAGCTCCTATCAGTAATGGAATCTCAAAGAGATTTAAAAAACTTGAACTCAACAAGTTAACAAAAAGAGTTGAACTCTTCCCAGGCTACAAGAGTTTGGAGTCCGAACTCTGGCGAGGTAGCTCTCCCCTCTGCCTATGGCTTCTTGAATTCCTCCACCAGGACTCTCATTGTCAGTCCCTTTTTAGAGGTCCCCCTCCATGGGTCCCCTTCCAGCCCCTTAGAGAGGTCTCCTCTTTTTTTCTCTCTCCAGAGCCCCTCCTCAAGGTTCTCCTTCCAGCCCTCCCCTTCTTTAGCTATTCATAGCTATTTATAGAAGAATTGGGGTGTAACCAACCCCTTAGATCTCTCCATAATGGGAGGAGTGTAACCAACTCCTTAAATCTCTCCATAATGGAAAGTTATTCCCCATTATGTAGAGAGAAAATGGGTTGTAACTGACCGAGTACGTGGATGTCGGTTACAGCAGAAATGCGGGTCTCGCGCTGGACGTGGACCTTACTCTGATGTTGAGACGCGGAGCTCACAGGCTTGCGTCTCTGTTGGAACGCGGAGCTGCTCAAGCTCGCGTCTATGTTGGAACGCGGAGCTACTCAAGCTCGTGTTTGAGTTGAAATGTGAGGTCCACGTCTGACGACCTCCGCATCTGACAAAGGACGCGAGGTCCGCGTCTGAGATTGGAATGCGACCTCCGCGTCTGACAGAGGAGGCGAGGTCCGCGTCTAGCGACCTCCGCATCTGAGATTGGAATGCAACCTTTGCGTCTGACAGAGGACGCGAGGTCTGCATCTGAGGTTAGAACGCGACCTCCGCATTTGCGAGGTTCGCGTCTGAGGCTTTGTCTTCAGTAATTTTTGATAGCCTATAACTAGTCCTAGCTCCTTCTGTTTCTGAATCTTCCTGCAAGCTCGGGATCTTCTCGTCGACCCGTAAGCACCTTTTTGCTGTACAAATTGTAATTCTTACTTTTGTACCTGGCTGTGATATAATGTACATGTACCAATATATCACGCTCTGTGATAACTTTGTAATCCTTATGTTGGAATGTATATGTATGCCACGTGCTTTCGTACTCTGTTACTTGCCTGTACTGATGCTTAGCGTATATACGTGACGGTATTTTTGACCTACGTATATACGTCGCAGTAGCGTCTCCGTATCCGTCCTGGCGGGGCGTTACAGGTTGGTATCAGAGCCCAGACTCTTACACCTACAATACAACAAAACTGCAAATTAGTGGGATCTTAATTGCAGTTGAAATACATGAGTTTCGGTTATACATTTTAACTACAATATACAAAGTTATCCATTCCTTCTTGATATTCCTTCCCTTGATTCCTAAAGTCCATCTATCTTTTGCTTTCATTCCTCTTTCTAGACATCTTTTACCAACATAGATATGGATAGAAGGGCAGGACGTAACAACTCCGGACAACCACAGGACGGACCCGCCGGGGAAAATGCAGATATTCTAAGGTTTATCCAAATATGGTGGAAAATCAACAAAGGTAGACAGAACTCCTTCGGCAAGGATTGATAACGGCTCCTCAGGAATGGAGGTTGGGCAACGTGTCAGACTTCAGGCGGTTGCAGCCGGTAATATTTACAGGATGAGAGAGACCGCTAGATGCCGAGCAATGGCTAATCGACACCACAGACCTTTGAAGGCAGCACGGGTTCCAGAGGAAGATCAGGTGGAGGTCGCCAGGATCCAACTAAAGGATGTGGCTAGAAACTAGTGGCTAGCTGAAGAAGCGAGACTGGATAAACCCATCACTTGGGACCAGTTCTCTAAGAGTTTTTATGATAGATTCTTCCCTACCACAGCTCAGAAGGAGATGGAAGAGCAATTCATCCGACTTCACAATGGAATCGATCTGTTGATGAATATGCTGCTGAGTTCTTAAGGCTGAGTCCCTTTGCTCCGTATATGGTAACCGACGAAGAGAAACGGGCAAGCAGATTTTAGCAGGGCGTACAAATAGATATTCAAGTCCTTTTGATTCCCTAATAGCTGAAAACATATTCCCAGGACCCCACTATAGCTCGAGAGGTAGAGCGAGGACTGGAGAAAAATAATCTTGATCAGATAAGGAACCAGGCCATGAAGAGGCCATTTCAGCAATCAGGCAGAGGAGGTCCAGTCAGAGCTGCAAAAGCCCCAATGATTAGGAGACCATTTCGATCGGCCCCTATTCAGATAACTCAACACCTCTTATCTGTGCTTATTGCCAGAGGACAAGCCACACGCAGCAGGAGTGCCGTAGGGCAAATGGATTATGCCAGCATGTGGATCTGGTGATCACACAATAGAAGGCTATTCCCATAAGAGAACTGGGACGATAAACCGAACCCTACCGGCACCTCCAATAACCATTAGACAAAGGGATCCTGGGCTAGTGGTTAGGAGGACCCCTCTCCCTCCACGACAATAAGTTTTTTGCCCAGCTCCAAGGGGAGGCAGAACAACAGCAGGTCGTGGAAGGGGACGAGCCTACAACTTGACAGCGGAAGAGGCCCAAACTTCTGGAGAGGTGGTAACAGGTAAGATCATGGTGCACTCTAAACCTGTTTTAGCCCTCTTTGATTCTGGCGCTTCTCATTGTTACATATCAGATAGTTTCACTGCTTTGCACTCTATACTTTTTGAATATTTAGACCACCAGTGGGAGATTAGTACTGGTAATGGGGTAGTCATCTCCAATAAAATTTGTATAGATTGTCCGGTGGAACTGTGTAACAAGACATTAGCAGTGGATATGCTCGTACTAGATGCTAAAGGGTATGACGTAATCTTAGGCATGACTTGGCTTAGCAAATACCATGCGGTTATTGATTGTCAAAACAAGAAAGTTATTTTCATAATACCGCTTCAGCCTGAGTTCCAATTTGAAAGAGAACATAAACCTGTCAAGAGAAAAATATAGATGACTACTGCTGAAATCTAGGAAAGGGAGTACCGGTTTGGAATGAGTTTCCAGAAGTATTTAAAGAGATCTTAGGACTTTCACCTGACAGAGTAATTGAGTTCTCCATTGATATCATTCTGGGCACAATCCCAATATCTAAAGCCCAATACAGAATGGCATCCAGTGAGTTAGAAGTTCTAAAGAGGCAGTTACAGGAATATTCTGACAAGGGATTGATTAGATCAAGTACTTCACCATGGGGAGCTCCAGTACTATTGGCCAACAAGAAAGATGGTGGTAAGCGGTTGTGTATAGACTACAGAGAATTAAACGAAGTTACCATCAAGAATAAGTATCCCTTACCAAGAATTGATGATCTTTTTGATCAACTTCAAGGGGCCCGAGTGTTTTCGAAATTGGATTTACAATCGTGTTATCATCAACTAAAAGTAAAGAAAGAAGATATTTCAAGACAGCATTCCGAACTCGCTATAGTCATTATGAATTTCTAGTTATGCCCTTCGGAGTGACCAATGCCCCAGCAGTCTTTATGGATTTGATGAACCGATTTTTTTGCCATATTTGGACCAGTTTGTCGTGGTGTTCATCGATGATATCTTGATATATTCTAAAAATGACAGAGAGCATGCAGAACACTTGAGGATAGTGCTACAGACTCTCCGGCAGGAACAACTTTATGCTAAGCCAAGCAAGTGTGAGTTCTGGTTAGACCGTATAACTTTCTTGGGTCATGTAGTTTCAAAAGAAGGAATTTCAGTTGAATCTAGCAAGATCCAGGAAGTAAAGATTGGCCAATCTCAAAGACAGTAACAGAAATTAAAAGCTTTATTGGATTAGCCGGATATTACAGGAGATTTGTACAAGACTTCTCCAAAATCGCAGCCCCATTAACAAAGCTCACCAGAAAAGGAGAAAGGTATCTATGGTCAGAGGAATGTACTACAACATTCAAACAATTAAAGGAAAGACTGATTTCAGCTCCAATCTTGAAGACTCCCTCAGGAACAGGAGGGATGGTTATATATAGTGATGCATCTGGAAAAGGCCTAGGATGTGTATTAATGCGGCATGGTCATGTCATAGCTTATGCATCTAGGCAATTGAAACCACATGAGAGAAATTACCCAACCCATGACTTAGAACTGGCGGCGGTAATATTTGCGTTGATGATCTGGAGACACTACCTTCTGGGAGACAAAGTATTAATCTATACTGATCATAATAGTCTTAAGTATATCTTTACACAGAAAGATTAAACATGAGGTAAAGGCGGTGGCTTGAATTGATGGCCGACTATGACTTAGACTTACAGTACCATCCTGGTAAGGACAATACAGTTCTAGATGCATTAAAAAGGAGACCAGAGAACAAGTATTATTACAACTTACTCAACAAAAGGAATTGCTTCGGGAAATCATAAAGTTGGACTTAATTCTAATACAAGGAACTGATGAGTCAAGTCAGTTAATAACCTTCCTGATTCAACCAGCCCTGATAAATGAAATTAAGGAAGCTCAAAAGAAAGACTCCAGATTACAGAAATTCAGAGCTCAAATAGAAGCAGGATTAAGGACAGATATCCGTATTCATACGAATGGTGTACTTTATCTTGGTAACAGAATATGTGTACCACAAGGGAAAGTCTGGCAGAAAGTTTTGACAGAGGCACACTGTTTGGCTTATTCCATATACCCAGGAGGAAATAAAATATTGTTGGCCCAGAGGCCTTCCACTCTAGTTTTGATGATGATTAACTCATGTAGTTATAGTTTACTAATAATTTTGTGATGTTTAGTTTCAGATACTTAACCAAGATATTAGTAGGTGATTAGCTTCAACAAAGGTATTTTGGATCTTTCACATGGTGATTCAAGAGCCCGAGCGTCAAAGTTCATATCTAGCACTCGTTGGAGTCAAGCTCGGTGGATCACGTTTTGGATCGAGTCGACTTAGAGACGGCACTCTACAAGAAGACTTCGGTACATTATTTAGTTTTTAGTTTAGATCAATTTGTAAAGGTTAGATAGTGTGATATGCTCAAGTTCACAACACACACACTTGTTTTAGTTTCAGGTTTTGGTTTTCGGTTTTTGATTTAATCGATCTTGGTTTTCATGAATAGATAGATTCAAAATAAGTTTACATGATTTAATGTATATTAGATTTATACTATATACATGTATGCTTCATATTCTTAAAAAGACTTATTTTGATACACATATTCATGTATTTGGGTTTTGTATTTTAACAAAACTTATTTTTTGATTTTAAGTCAAAAACATTGATATATATATCTTTCATGTATATTGGATTATATCCATATACAACATGCTTAAAAGTTGTTTCAATATCATGTTTTTGTATTTGGATGAGTTTTGGACAAAACGATTTTCCATTTCAAAAATCTAAGTTTTGGAAAATACGGAATTTGATTTTAGGCAAAATTTTCATAACACAAAAATGGTTCAAATAGTTTGAAATATGTGCTGAATTTTTTCACACATGTTTGTATTTCAAAGAGAATATAAGAAACTATTTTTGTGGATTTTTAAAATTTTATGGGATTTAATAGGTTAATAAAAACCCAGTTTTCAAATCCTATATCAGCCCTGCCAGGCTCTGGCGGTCGTCCGAACCAGTCGACCGGACCGGTCGACCGACGTGCACGTAGGCTAGCCCCTTGGGCCGATCGAACGAGCGGTCGACCGACTGAAGGCAACCCACTCTCGGGTTGTCCCGGTCGACCGGGCGGTCGACTAGCCAGAGAGCCGTTGCTCTCTGGTTTTGGGCGCGGTCGACCGGGCGATCGACCGGCAGGCTCAACGGTCAATTTTTTAACCGTTGGCCGGTCGACCGGAAGGTCAATTTTGACCTTTCTGCCAGCCAACGGGCAGATTTGGTTGGGGCCTTTATATACCCCAATCCTTGGCTGTTTTTCACCAAGTTTTTCAAGCGAAAATTTCCTTCATCTCAATTGTTTTATTTCAAGTTTCAAAAGAGTTTTAGAGATTTAAAGATTTGATCTTTATTTTGTTTTGAAAAGGGTTGAAAAATTTAAAGAAAGAAAAGTCTTTGGGAATTGGTTTGATCTTCATTTTCAATTCTATCTAAAGTTTTTTCCTAGAGTTTTTCTTTGAGTTTTTAATTTTCAAACTCTTTGTTTTTCACACTTGAGCTATCTTGCTATCCTATCTATAGGATCTTTATATTTGTGGGAAAATTAGTTTGTGGTTGTGGAAACTACCAAGTTGTAAACTTTCTTCATTGTGATATCCCTTTAGTGAGAGGAGATTGATTTGATATCCCTCTATTGTGAGGTGATTGTGGAAGTTGTGGTTGGCTCCCTCTAATGAGAGGTGGAGATTGTGTTTAGCTCCCTCTAATGAGAGGTGGAGTTGGTGTTGGAATCTCTCAAGTGTGAGGAGATTATTTTGTATTGGCTAAGTGCCTACCCCTCTTGTGTGAGGTGGTTTTTGTGTTGGTTGTGCATTGCCTCTAGTGAGAGGTTATATTCAGTTGAGAGAGGAGTTGTGTACTCCCGTTGTATTTGCCCCAAATCCTCAGGGGAGGTTCCCTGTGTGGGAGTCCTGTATGGACAAGTTAGTGAAAATCCTTCTGTGTGAAGGCGAGAACGTAGAGTTGTGTGCTCGAACCTCGAAACAAATCTCGGTGTTTGCGTTTGATCCATTGACTCTTACTCTCTCTCTATTGCTATTGTGCCTTGCATCATTTCATATTGCTCATTCATATATTATATGCTTGGCTTGTTTGTGTGTGCCTCACTTGTGTTTAACCACGAGAGCTTCATATAGCACCTCAACTCTTATTCAGAGGAATCAAGAAGAGTTAGTCCAGAGCCCTTCACCGGGATTCGGCTACACTCATTGGTTACACTAAGCGTGTTGCAATTTAGTTTTTAAATTCCGCATTTTGTTCATTAGATTAGCCGTACACCTATTCACCCCCCTTCTAGGTGTACTTATAATTGGTATCAGAGCCAACGCTCCTGATATTTGGTTTAACCACCTAGGAGTGAGATCTTAGTTTTGCTAATCTATCATTTGCATTTGCACACTAATATTGTTTACACACACTCATGGATTGCTTGACACCTCTCATGTTAGATGTTTCTAACATTGACATGTGAAAATTTAGGATGTCCATGTACCTAAAAACCCTTGGATTGCATGTTTTCCTTACCGCTACCAAGAAATCCTATCTTGATAATAGCAAGCATATAGAGGCAAATGCACAAGCCCTTGAGGCACTTAGAAGCATGCTTAACAAAGAATATTTGTGCTTAGTTTCTAACTGTGATTCCGCTTTTACAGTGTGGAACACGTTGACCTCCTCCAAGCTTAAATTGCCAATCCAAACGGAGGATGAATCTAGTGGAGAATCCGAGCATCAATGTTACATGGTCCAAGGGAATGACTCCCTTGAAGTATCCTCGGAAACTCAATTAGATGGTGATGATGCTAGTTCTTCTAGTAATGAGTATATTGATGCCAATGCCTTGAATGAAGAACTTTCAATTGTTTGTGAAAAATTATTAGAAAAGTATAATCTTTTGAAAAAGAAGAGTTTTGGACTTAACAAAGAAAATAAGGTTTTGTGTTCAAAATTAGATTTGGTTTTGCAAGAGAAGGTTGAGATTTCAAATGAGTGTGACTCTTTGAAAACCCAACTTGAACTTGTTTTAAATGAAAACAAGATTTTGAAAAATAAAATGATTGCAATGAAGTTTTGAAAAAAATGTGTCTTTAACTTCAAAACTTGATTTTGTTCTAAAAGAAAATGATTCTTTGAAAAACAAAATTATTTCTATTTCAACAGAATTAGATTTAGTTTCTAAGAAGAATATTGTTTTGAAAAATGATATAGATTTACATGTTTGTCATGCTAGTGTAGCTTCACCTAGCTTACCTATTGCATGCACCTCTTCTTCTAAGATTGATAATGTTATATGTTTGTTAAAGAAGAGTGTGGATTGTTTGGGCCCCACTTTGAGCTATTGTGCCATGAACCATACACGTTTGGAATTTATGTTTTGAAAGAAACAAGTTCCTTCTATGCATGCACACCATACACGGCATACACATGCTCCTCACGTTCATATACACAACACTATGTATGTTTATGTGTACATATGTACACATTGTGGACGTAAGGGCCACCTTGCTAAATTTTGTTATGATAAGTTACATGATTCAAATTTAGCAACTAAGTTTGTTTGGGTTAGAAAAGGAGCTAACCCCCACGGACCCAAAAGAGTGTGGGTACCAAAGACCACCCCTATGCTATTTGATGTAGGTGTGGGCTCTCGCATAACGTGAGAACGATGGTGCCTTTAGGTGGATGCGTTCCGAGCTAAAAGAGGACTATTTGGATGCATTACTTTCAAGGAGAGTTTGGTGGGAGGACCACCTTGGTTTGGAGATTTGGAGAGTTGCCCTTCTTGGTTTTGGTAACGATCTTTTACTCCTCATTTATATTTACATGCTTTTCATACCATTGATTTTAGCATGTTTTGATGTTTCATGATTAATATGTTATATGCCATGATATTTAGATTAGTGACATGCACGATTAGTAATTGAGACACCCATGTTTATATGGACCCATATTTAGTGTTCTCACTTTGGTTTAACTAATGTGTATGTCCTAAATCTAATGCATGTGCATTTACATAATGATCATATGAGTTTTGTTTAAACATTTGCGCTTCATGTTTTGATTACATGTTTAGATGTTAGTTTTCATTAAAATTAGGATATACACTTGTACATGTAGTGAGCCACAAATAGATCATTATATGTTTGTGCTTGAAAGCTCATTTGTACTCATTAGATGTATTAGTATAATCTAGTTTTGATGATTCAAATATTTTGACTTGTATTCTCATTTTGTACATGTTTTTCATGTTTATATGTTTAGCTTTATGTGTATGCCTATTTTGTTAAAACTTAAGATATACATGTATACCTCTTTGAGTCTTTTTGCCTTTTATGCAAACCTTTATTATGGACTCAATTGTGTTTAGGGATATGTATGTATACTTCTAGTTTAGACAAAACATACATATACCTTAAAGCCTATTTGATTTTGATGATTTTCATTATTTTTAAGGAATTTCATTTTGAGCTCGATTGCCTATTTTCATGACTATGTCTTTCACACAAAACTTGTACACTCACATTATTTGATGTTTTCTCATGATTGTGTTTTCATGAGTCCTATATGAGCTTTATATCTTTTGAGTGTCAATTGTTGAGTGATTTTCATGTTTCATGAAATATATTTTTATTTTATTCCTTACTTGAAGGATTTCGTACTAGTTTACAAATTTTTCATATAACTAGTTCGTATTCTTCATTATGGTAGAGTTTTTAAATATGCTAAACCTATTTTCAAATTTATTTTTGAAAACCCCACCATCATAAGGGCGGTTTGTTGGGCGACCATGGCTTGTATGCTTATTATTGAAAATCCATTACATGTGCATGAAATGGGTGGTAGGAAGTATGAGTTATACACTTGATTCTAATTAAAGTTTCAATTGGTATCATTGGATCTTTTCAATTGGTATCACTATTGACATTCTTTTTGTATACTCATATATATGTTTTTATATATGTATGCTTACACTTCAATAATATCAATTTCGATTGGTATTCAATTTTCCATACATATATATATGCTTTATTTGTGCTTACTATATCTCTATATTTTTTAGCACAAATTTGGTTACGCGAAGCTTGATTTCTTAAATGCCTATTATATTTCAATTGATTATTTTTCAATTGGTATCTTTATACAAGCTTATGCATCATCTTATTTGGTATTTCATAAAGGGGGAGAAAATTCATATTTCACCTTTCAATTAGTTTTGTTTACCTTTGGTATTTTACTCCCACACTTTATGATGGAAAATGATTGAAAAATTGATTATTGATTTTAATTTGATATCATATGCACTTAATGAAAATATCTTCAAAGGTTTATGTTTTTCAAATTGGTATCAAAAAGTGTAAAATATTTTCAATTGGTACTAATTTTTACAATTGGTATCAAGATTACCTATATGTTTACATCTTTCAATTGATATCAAAATTTTGATTGGTTTCTTCAAAAATGTTTTATGTACCGTCATTTGGTATTTTTAATTGGTTTCTTAAAGATTGTTTTCAATACCTCATTTACTTTCAATTGGTATTTCTCACAATTTTTTGTTTGTTTACCTATTTGTTCACTTACAATTGGTATCATGATGCACTACATTGATATATTTTTTAATTGGTATCATGATTATTTTGATTTCACTCCTCGAAGTATTTTTGTTTCGGACAAAAAAGGGAAGAACATTTTTTATTGTTTTCTTTCACCCCTTTGTTGATGATTGACAAAAAAGGGAGAAGTATTTGAGTTATATGCATGTTTTATATGCATGTTTTTATATTGATATAAAGAAAGTTTGTTTTATGTTTTATTGATATTGGTATCAAGAACATTAGTTAAAGAACATGTTTATGAAAAGAAGAAATAATTTATTTGGTATCAAGAGAGCATGTTTTTTATTTGGTATCAAGAGCATGTTCATTTCATTGTTTTATGCATGTTTATGCCTTTTCATGTTTAATATTCATTGCATATCTTTTTTTTTATTGCTATGCATGAGTTAAGGGGGAGATTCTTTGAAGCTTAACTTTAATTCATGCATATATAACTCCATGAGTTTTATCATCATCAAAAAGGGGGAGATTGTTGGCCCAGAGGCCTTTCACTCTAGTTTTGATGATGATTAACTCATGTAGTTATAGTTTACTAATAATCTTGTGATGTTTAATTTTAGATACTTAACCAAGATATTAGTAGGTGATTAGCTTCAACAAAGGTGTTTTGGAGCTTTCACATGGTGATTCAAGAGCCCGAGAGTCAAAGTTCATATCTAGACTCGTTAAAGTCAAGCTCGGTGGATCACGTTTTGGATCGAGTCGACTTGGAGACGACGCTCTACAAGAAGACTTCGGTACATTGTTTAGTTTTTAGTTTAGATCCATTTGTAAAGGTTAGATAGTGTGATATGCTCAAGTTCACAACACACATTTGTTTTAGTTTCATGTTTTGGTTTTCGGTTTTTAGTTTAACCGATCTTGGTTTTCATGAATAGATAGAATCAAAACAAGTTTACATGGTTTAATGTATATTAGATTTATTCTATATACATGTATGCTTCATATTCTTAGAAAGACTTATTTTGATACACCTATTCATGTATTTGGGTTTTGTATTTTAACAAAACTTATTTTTGGATTTTAAGTCAAAAACATTGATATATATATATCTTTCATGTATATTGGATTATATCCATATACAACATGCTTAAAAGTTGTTTCAATATCATGTTTTTGTATTCGGATGAGTTTTGGACAAAACGATTTTCCATTTCAAAAATCTAAGTTTTGAAAAATACGGAATTTGGTTTTCGGCTAAATTTTTATAAACAAAAATGATTCAAATAGTTTGAAATATGTGTTGAATTTTTTCACACATGTTTGTATTTCAAAGAGAATATAAGAAACTATTTTTGTGGATTTTTAGAGATTTTATGGGATTTAATAGGTTAATAAAAGCCTAGTTTTCAAATCCTATATCACCCCTGCCAGGCTCTGGCGGTCGACCGGACCGGTCGACCGGACCCAGAGTCGGCCGACCGGACCGGTCGACCGACGTGCACAAGGACGTGCACGCAAGCTAGCCCCTTGGGTTGGTCGATCGACTAAAGGCAACCCACTCTCGGGTTGTCCTGGTCGACCGGGCGGTCGACCGGCCAGAGAGCCGTTGCTCTCTGGTTTTGGGCGCGGTCGACCGGGCAGTCGACCGGCAGGCTCAACGGTCAATTTTTTGACTGTTGGCCGGTCGACCGGCCGGTCAACCGGAAGGTCAATTTTGACCTTTCTGGCAGCAACGGGCATATTTGGTTGGGGCCTTTATATACCCCAATCCTTGGCTGTTTTTCACCAAGTTTTTCAAGCGAAAATTTCCTTCATCTCAATTGTTTTATTTCAAGTTTCAAAAGAGTTTTAGAGTTTTAAAGATTTGATCTTTATTTTGTTTTGAAAAGGGTTGAAAATTCAAAGAAAAGAAAAGTCTTTGGGAATTGGTTTGATCTTCATTTTCAATTCTATCTAAAGTTTTTTCCTAGAGTTTTTCTTTGAGTTTTTAATTTTCAAACTCTTTGTTTTTCACACTTGAGCTATCTTGCTATCCTATCTATAGGATCTTTATATTTGTGGGAAAATTAGTTTGTGGTTGTGGAAACTACCAAGTTGTAAACTTTCTTCATTGTGATATCCCTTTAGTGAGAGGAGATTGATTTGGTATCCCTCTATTGTGAGGTGATTGTGGAAGTTGTGGCTGGCCCTCTAATGAGAGGTGGAGATTGTGTTTAGCTCCCTCTAGTGAGAGGTGGAGTTGGTGTTGGAATCTCTCAAGTGTGAGGAGATTGTTTTATATTGGCTAAGTGCCTACCCCTCTTGTGTGAGGTGATTTTTGTGTTGGTTGTGCATTGCCTCTAGTGAGAGGTTATATTCGGTTGAGAGAGGAGTTGTGTACTCCCGGTTGTATTTGCCCCAAATCCTCAGGGGAGGTTCCCTGTGTGGACAAGTTAGTGGAAATCCTTCTGTGTGAAGGCGGGGACGTAGAGCTGTGTGCTCGAACCTCGAAACAAATCTCGGTGTTTGTGTTTGATCCATTGACTCTTAACTCTCTCTATTACTGTTGTGCCTTGCATCATTTCATATTGCTCATTCATATATTATATGCTTAGCTTGTTTGTGTGTGCCTCACTTGTGTTTAACCACGAGAGCTTCATATCGCACCTCAACTCTTATTCAGAGGAATCAAGAGGAGTTAGTCCAGAGCCCTTCACCAGGAATTCAGCTACACTCGTTGGTTACACTAAGTGTGTTGCAATTTAGTTTTTAAATTCCGCATTTTGTTCATTAGATTAGCCGTACACCTATTCACCCCCCCTCTAGGTATACTTACAAATATATCAAGACTTGAAGCAGAAGTTTTGGTGGAATGCCATGAAGAGGGAGATAGCCCAGTATGTGACAAAGTGCTTGGTTTGTCAGCAAATAAAGGTAGAACATCAGAGAACGGCTGGACTTCTACAACTATTACCGATAGCCGAATGAAGTGGGAACATATCACCATGGATTTTGTTACGGTTCTACCCCGCAGTCCCAAAGGTAACAATGCAGTATGGGTAATCATTGATCGCCTCACAAAGTAGCTCACTTCCTACCCTTCAGAGTAGGTCAGTCAACAGAAATTCTTGCAGATAAATATATAAAGAAATAGTTCATCTGTATGGAATTCCAGTTAGCATCGTTTCAGATAGAGACACGAGATTCCGATCACATTTCTAGGAAAGTCTCCAAGAAAATTTAGGAACTCGTCTGAAATTCTGTACCTCATATCATCCCAGACAGACGGACAATCTGAACGAACTATCTAAATTCTTGAAGACTTGTTACGAGCCTGCATGATAGAATTTAAAGGATCATGGGAAGACTATATTCATTTGGTAGAATTCTCTTATATTAACACCTATCAGGCCAGTATCAAGATGGCTCCATTTGAAGCATTATATGGAAGAAAATGTAGGTCGCCAATATGTTGGGATGAAGTCGGTGAAAGAAGACTTATGGGACCAGATATTCTAGTTCAGACAACAGATGAAGTCAGAGCCGACAGAAGAGAGTTGGGCAGACACTAATAGAAGACCGTTGGAATTCAGAACAGGTGATCATGTATTTTTAAAGATATCACCAACCAAAGGGGTAATCCGATTCAGTACTCGTGAAAAACTTAGTCCGAGATACATCGGTCCATTTGAAATTTTGGATCGTATGGGAGATGTGGCTTACCGATTGGCATTACCACCATCATTAGAAGGAGTACATAACATATTCCATATATCACAACTGAGAAAGTATGTCAAGGATGAGAGTGACATTCTAGATCACTCAGAATTAGAACTACAACCTGATTTATCCTACAAAGAACAGCCGATGGCCATTCTGGACAGAAGTGTCAAAACCCTGAGGAATCGGGCAATACCATTAGTACTAGTTTTTTGGAATAGGCATGCCCCAGGAGAAGCTACATGGGAACAAAGGATATTATTCGTGAGCGTTACCCTCAACTTTTTACATCTTAGTTGGTAAAAATTCCTTTTCCCTATTCTTTTCTACCTCCGCATCCCCATTATCGAAATTCGAGGACGAAATTTTTGATAAGGTGGATGGATTGTAACACCCCATCCTCAGAATACGTACAAAGCTATGTGTCCTGATTTTTAGAGCGTATTTCCTTATTTTCTATTATTTAAATTCTTACTCATAAAGCAGTACGACATGATTTGACCTTTATGGTATTCAAATTTGACTGATTTCAGTTTCAAATATTATTTTTTTAATATTCTAAATTTTTCATGATTTTCTGAAATTTTTCTGAATTAAGTTGTAAATCTTCAAAACCGGTGTTGACCAATGCCGCTGACTGACTCTCAGATTTTTAATTATAAACGGAGTTAAAATTTTAGAAACGGCTTTTACATTATTTTTTAAAATCATATTTTCTATCTAAATGAATTTTCTGAGATTTTTTAGAATTTATCAAAAATCCGGCCGACCCGGTGCAGACACCGTCCACGTGGATTTCAGGATTTTTATTTTGAAAATGGGATTAAAATTTTGAAAACTGATTTCGCCAAATATTTTAAAATAATATTTACTATTTTTGAGAATTTTTGAAAAACTTTTCAAATACTTCATTTTTCGGGCTTTTCCTGAGTTTTTGGTGTTTTCCCAGATACCGGAATTCCATCCTAATATTTTGCTTTTTTTCTCTCCTTACTGACGCGAGGTTCATCTAACCTGGATTCAACATTTAATGTGAATACTCTCCCCATTCCGCATTTAATGTTATGTCTTTCAAAAAAAAATCAACTCAGATCAAGTCACCCATGCCTTTTTGTCTCTTCTGAAACGCAATTCTCGCATTTTCTACTGGACATAAGTCTCGTTCTCACGCTTGGACAATTGCCAGACGCAAGTTTCATTTATGAAACACGGCTCTTTTAAAATTTTA
Organism: Agave tequilana; assembly: GCA_038442645.1. Taxonomy (NCBI): domain Eukaryota; kingdom Viridiplantae; phylum Streptophyta; class Magnoliopsida; order Asparagales; family Asparagaceae; genus Agave; species Agave tequilana. The sequence continues at coordinate 14,345 of JAVJIF010027913.1, read as the reverse complement.
TAGAGACACAAGTCTCAATTGTAACTAATGGCAAACTTGTAATATATATAACTTCCCTTATATATATTCCCCCACCTTCCTTTCTCTGTCTTTCATTTTTCTTCTTTTTCTTCTCACTTCCAGCAAACGCCAACAGCAGCCCAGCCGCCGTGCCTCTCTCTTGGCCGGCCACCCCTCCACCTCATTCACCACCAACTCCTGCACCATTCTCTCCTCCATTTCCTCCTCCATTCCAACAACAACACTTCCCCACCTTCTTCTTCCTCTTTTTCCACCAAGAAACTCATCTTCTCCACTATCTTCTCCACCATTTCCACCGCCACCTACACCACCTTAGCGACCACCAATCACGCCATCATCCTCTCCTCGGAATACTCTTTCCAACGAGCTATAACTTCGTTATCTAAAGCCTCGTTTCTAAAACTCCATTTTTTTCCCTTTTGAACTACACTTGTACCCTCTAGATTGCTTGGGCTTAGAGCTTTGGCCACCTTCTCCGGTCAACTCTGGCCGCCGCCAGCGACCGCCGGCCAAGCCATGGTCGGCCTACCTCCCCCTTCTCTTCTCTCTTTCTTTCCTTCCTTCTTTCCTTTCCTTCCTTTTTCTTTTCTTTTCTTCTCTAATTTTTCCCCTCAAACCTGCGTCTCTCCCTCTCCCATCACTACGTCTTTGTCTCCTCCTTTCCTGCATCTCTCACATCTCCCTATCTCTCTTTCTCTTATTGTGTGATTGTTTGACGCGGAGTTTACCCCCTGCGTCCAATTAATTATTTACGTGATTCTCGCGTTCTTGTGTTAACGTGACGCGTAGCACGTGCTCGCGTCTGCGTTCTTCCTGTATTATGACTTAAACGCAGGTCTCAGACCCCACGTTTGTGACATCAACGCGACGCGACCCCTGCGTCTTCATTCTCATTTTTCTGATTCATCCTTTCTCCTCCTCTTTTAATATAATATCTGTTATTGAACGCATTGACGTGTTGGTTACCTAGATTCCGGAGCTTGGGATTTCCCGGTGTTTCCTGAAGTTTTAGGCGAGTGTTCTCGCTTTCTTTTTGGATCTTCCCGCTTCATCGTGTTGACTAGTATTGTATTATTTTTCTAACATACTTGCATGTATCATGCTGTCACTTGTCACCTTCCTAATATCACATCCCAGTCATAGTCTCATGGCACCTGATATACTACTACCTGATACTTGTCCCATTATGACATATTGATATTTGGCTTAAGATTGTCATATTTACGCAAATCCTGTACTTGTTATCCTATATATATACAGCGACTTGAATTATAATACTCACGTACTCTTGAACTCCTGAAATCCTAGTCTTGTCTTGCACTTGCTTTCCCATAAATTGATAATTATGTAATAAATCATAAAAAGGAACAACTTGCATCGGGTCGGGGGAAACTTGCGGCTATCAATATATATTCGTGTTTACAGTGGCACTAGGTATGTTGTGCAACTAAAACTTTCGGTCTGACCTGTGGGCCTCCAGGCGACCGAGGTGTGTGTGTTTCCCTTCTTGGTACCATCTTGATAAGGGCATTCTATAAGACCCTCCTGTAGGCCTTGCGGCCGGTTCCATATACCAGCAATGGAACGTCCTGGACCGTGTCCCGGGCATGTACGTGACCCACTGTAAACATTGTTCGTTGATACCCCCGTCGGTTTTCAATAACAGCCTCGACTTACTCATATGTAGATGTATGTGTGCTGGGACGCTATTACACATACCTAGACATATGGGTAGAACGAGTAATAAGCACAAATATTAAAAATAGTAATGATAGGTTTATTCAGGCCTTATCACTTTCATCTTATGTCTCCATTGTATGCTTGCTATACATGTACACTCGACACAGTTCTTGATGCTTATTACTGTTCGGATTATATCAACATGCATATACTTATCTCTGCACGACACTTGGCATTCACCTGAATAATTTTTAGGGAGTTTCTGACTACCCTGGACTTGCATGTTCAGGTTCTGAAGCTTGAATTAAAGCGGAGCCCTCCACCGAAGATCAAGCTTATCTCTCGGAGCAGGCTGACTGGTCCTAACTCCTTCTGTTCCTGAATCTTCCTGCAAGCTCGAGGATCTTCTTCTCGGCCCGTGAGCATCTTTTTGCTGTACAAATTGTAATTCTTACTTTTGTACCTGGCTCTGATATAATGTACATGTACCAATATATCACACTCTGTGATAACTTTGTAATCTTATGTTGGAATGTATATGTATGCCACGTGCTTCCGTACTCTGTTACTTGCCTGTACTGATACTTAGCGTATATATGTGAGGATATTTCTGACCTACGTATATACGTCGCAGTAGCGTCTCCGTATCCGTCTCGGCGGAGCGTTACACTGCTCTTCCGACTTCTCTCTTACGAACTACGGTAAGCGAAAGATCAGGGGCATCTGTAGTGGTAAAAAATTGATCCTCAACAGGATGCTGACACATGTTCAAGCAACCAATTTTCTCTTTTAAAGTTTTCATAACAATTAACTGCCTCCGTCACATCGGACCCTCCCAAGAGAATCCACGTTCTCAGAATCACTCATGGCCGAACCTAAGTCAACCTCCAAAATTCTGCCACCTAGAGTCATCCCGAAGCAAAACCTCATCCCGCAGGCTTCACCCTCCGGAGTCACCTACAATCCACATTCTCAACTTCACCCGAAGTCCCCACGAACAGTCGCCAAGATCTCCACCTGCAATCACGTCGCCTCTCCTCTCCCACATTGAAAACGGGTAACGCCCATGCGTACAAGACGGACAGTTATGAATAATGACGAAATTTTCTGCATGCATCTCAACCATCACGCCAGTAACTACGGCCGTTATAACAAATCCACACATGAAGATCACGTAGTTATATGTATCTCGTCAGCGCCCCATCCGCCTGAGAAAGAAGAATTCAGCACAAATAGACCTTCTCCAGTGAGAAGGGGGCTTTTAGGAGGGACTTCCGTTCAAACCTAACTCAAAAAAATACCAATATATACCTGTAATTCCTGTAAACCGACGAATTATAGTGAATTTTCTTTCTCCTCACTGTGGTTTTTTCCGATTTGAGTTTTCACATAAAAATATCGTGTCTACATCTATTGTATGTGTAATGTTTGTTATTTTGCACTTACATCTTAAACACATACTCGTTTGTGGTGTAGATCGAGCATCTCATAACTCACGGCGAAAAATCTCCACCACAAGCATGTATAAACCTATGATAAGTTTAAATATTTTAATATAAGAAGTGAGAAATATTAAATATGCATATGAACTTTTAGATGTAAAGATATAATTATGTATTTATATCTATGCACTATTATTAATATTTATAGCCATATGTTCCAGTATCATGTCCATGTGTCCTACTTTTTAAGAAATTATCATGTCTCGTATCCATGTCGTATCTGTGTCCCGTGTCCATGTCCATACTTCTTAAGCCTCAGTTATAATGAATCACATAAAATGAACACAATAGGAAAAAAAAACATATTTTTAAAAATTAATAACCACCATGGAAGTTTCCCCAAAAAAGAAAAATTAAATGTGCATGTCACTCTTTTTCAATACTTTTAAGCCATTAAAGAAACAAGTCACATATGTTAACTTTCAAAAGCACCAATGAAAATTTCAAAATGTAAAAGTTTCAGATACGTTTCTTTAGGAAAAGAATTCAAGCTTGTTGATATCCAGAATTTTAAAATATGAATCATGATTTTGTAAAATGCATGAAACTGATTGTGTTTTAGAATGAAAAAGAGCAGGATAATAAATGCTAAATAGATTCAGTAGATTTCGAGAAATTAAATAGAACTGTGACATAGAAAACACTTCTTAATTGTTATTTTTCTTTTCTTTGATATCTCATGTATTTATCTTTTACTTAATTGTTTGAGATCTGATAGATTTGAGATCTTTAAGAGGCGCGAGAATTTTGGGAGGTATGTGCAGGCATTTATTTCTGTTCTTTCTTTCTATTTTTTTGATTATAGAATTAGGACAGATTAAAGAGAGTTTTTTTTTTAAGTGGATGGATTGGAGAGTTCCAATAATTGTCTGGTTTTTGATCTGTGGGGGATTATGAAGATATGGCAAGTAGATAGGTTATTTAGAAGAAGGCTTATTATATATTATATAGAATAAAATTATATCTAAAATTGTTTATTAGAAAGCAGAGACAGAAAAGATACCAAAGGAACCAACAAGTTTATATTTTATTTCAAAACAAATTAGAAATGAAAGTAGGTATCATTCCCTTGTTCTCATTTGTGTTAGTATTGATCAAAAGATTATTTTAGTTAAGATAGAGGCAAATTGCACATAAGTACCCTTCACTTTACCCATTTACCTATAAATAACTCCATGACATATTTCTATAAATGAATACATTAAAAAAAAAAATTTAACTTCACAACTTGCTACCTTGGTTTGCCCTTCAAATAAAAGTCAAAAGACTTTTTTATCCTCTTCTTCTTCCTCCAACTTCATCTCTTTTTAGCTAAACTCTAATCCTAGTATAACTAAAACCACTTCTCTCCATCAATACTCACTCCACAACACCTTTCTTTCTTCTCTTTTTCCTTCCAACCTTTTCATTTTCATTTTTGCTAAACCTTATGTTGGAATCCAATCAACAGAGAACATCACCAGAGAATAATCACCAATCACATGAACAAGTAAATAAAGGAAAGAAAGAGAGAACACAAACATTTAACGAGGTTTGGCAATTTGCTTACGTTCTCGGGACAGAAGGGGAGAGAATTCTTATTGAATCAATCAATTATAGATTACAAATATGGGACAATACCCCTCTTTATATAGCCAAAGAAGCCACAAAGAAAAGTAAACCAAAACATTGAAATCAGAGAAACGAAATCAGAATCAGATTTGAAAACAGCTACTGCAGCCGCCTTATTCGACAACGCCTTAGTCGACAATAAGTCGACTAATCAATGTTATTAGCTGATTATGAAATATTCTAGCCGATTAGTCTGTAGTAAACAGAAACTCCAACTCTCTGTATCTAATAATTAGTCGACTAGACCCAATATTAGTCGACTTGGCTGAGTCCCTCCTGTACAATTCACCTTTGATATGATTGATACACTTTCATATTCGACTCCATTGATTACATCAATCTTTGGCTAAACTCTAACAGAGTTAAAAAAACTCTTTCAACAAGATTTTACCCTCTCCTATAATTCTCCACCTCGATAAAGATTTCTCAATTTTGAGCCGAACACAATATAGCACCATGTCGACTCCAATTGGCTGCTTCGTTATGGTTGCCTATGTACCCATGCCAACGGGATTAAGCCACACGTAGTTCATCCAAACGAGCTTCACTGAGCTCACGCAACTGGAAAGATATGGACTAACTCTTTATAATGTGCAAACTTCACTCCCGAACGACTTTAGTAAGCATATCAGTGGGATTCTCTTTCATGTGAATTTTCTATAACTCGATATCACCTTCGTCAAGAATCTTCCAAACAAATTGGAACCTGCATCATTGTGCTTCATCCTTGCATGATATACCTGCTTCTTCGTCAAATAGATAGCACTCATGCTATCAAAATTAATCTTCAATAGATCCTGATCAGTCCCTAAGTCATCAAGCAACCTTTGAAGTCATATTGCCTCCTTCATAGCCTCTGTCGGCCTCCATAGTAGACATTGTGACAGTAGACTGTAGAGTAGAGTGCAAGCTGATCGGTGCTTGAAACAAGTAAACACATATCCCATTGTGGACCAGCTTTTGTCGAGATCTCCAGTGTAGTCGGAATCAACATATCCCATACACTCCTGCTTACCAGCAACAAACCAATGTCGATGGTACCTTTAATGTACTGTAAAATTCACTTCACTGCCTCACAATGACTTCCGCTAGGATCGTGCATATATCTTCTTACCATTGAGACAGTTGTGGCAAATCAGGCCTTATACATACCTTACATATATTAAATTACCAACTGCGCTAGCATAAGGCACGTGAGTCATGTACTCACGCTCTTCAATAGTAGTAGGAGACATGATAGATTTTAACTTGAAATGAGGAGCAATGGTGTACTTACAGACTTTGTATCATCATTGATGTTGAACTTCTGAAGTATCTTCCTCAGATACCCCCTTCTGTGTTAAGTTAACCTTGCCACCCTTCCAATATCGCTCAATCTCTATGCCTACCACTTTCTTTGCTACACCCGGATCTTTCATCTCGAATTCGAAAGACACGTTTTTTTTTTTCAATTTATCAATTGCAGATCTGCTCTTAAAAGCGATGAGCATATCATTCACATACAAGAGTAGATAGATGTATTAGGTAGTTGGTTGCAATACATACATGGGTCGTAATGGCTTCATGTGTACCTCTTACTCTTTATGAAACTGTCGAAATGCTTATATCACTGCCTTGGTGATTGCTTTACTCCATACAATGATTTCTTCAGTTTGCATACCATATTCTCCTTTCCTGCAGTTTGAACCCCATTTGATGAGTCATGTAGATATCCTCTTCAAAATCTCCATGGAGAAAGGTGGTCTTTACATCGAGCTGATCAAGTTTCAACTCGTAATGTCCTACCAGTGCCAACAAAATCTGAATAGGCGAGTGTTTTACAACAGATGAGAATACCTCATTGTAGTCAATGCCTTCTCGTTGAGCGTAACCTTTATCTACCAATCGGCTTTGTACGTACAATGTCACCATCTGAAGATCAATGTTTCCTTGCAAATAATCACTTACAACCGATCGCCTTCTTTCCTTTGGGCAATTCTGATAGTTCCCAGGTGTCATTCTTGTGTAGAGAACTCATCTCTTTCATCATGTCATCCTTCCATATTTTGGACTCTGATTTTCAGCTTCCCTATAAGTAGTCGGGATTGCCTCTTCAACGACTGAGAGAGCATAGGCCACGATCATGTTAGTAGTGAGCCAACTGGGCTTACGTGAATTTTTTCGTGTTCTTCCAACTGTAATGGATTATTGGACATTACCTATAGCTTGTCCTTGATCCTCATCATTATCGCATTCTGTTCGGCTACCCGATTCTCCCTGTGTCACCGAGGGTATAACCTCAAATGATACTGATCTTTCTAAAGACGGTGAAGTAGCATCACTATCTACCTGCTGCAATATTATGTTAGCCGTCCGACTCTCCACTTGCTGAGAGTTGTAGGCTTCATTGAAGCCTTATTAAACATGACGTCTCTGCTCAAGATAAATTTTCTATCCTTTGGATCCCAAATTTTGTAGCATTTTACTCTTTTCTTGAAGCCTACGAACACACCTTTTCTCGCCCTTGTGTCTAACTTATCTTCCTTGACATGATAGTAGTCGGACGCCTAGATACATGTAGCGAATCATAATCCTAAGCAACTTTCCCTGACCAACTCTAGAGGAGTTTTACCTCCTATTGCAGACGAAGACAACTATTAACGAGATGGCAAGCATACTCCAATACCTCAGCCCAAAAAGATTTTGATATGCCGGCGTTGGATAATATGCAACGGACCTTCTCTAGTAAGGTCATGTTCATCCTTTCAGCCACCCTATTTTTGTTGCGGTGTTTCTCTTACTGTGAAATACCTTTCTATGCCCTTATCGCGACATAACTGTAGGAAAGAATTACTTGTATACTCTCCTCCATTGTCTGAACAGAGTATCTTGATCTTCCTTCTCGTATTCTTCTCCATGTTCTTCTTTTACTTCACAAACAACTTCAAGACTTTCCCTTTGTACTTCATGGTATATACCAAACATCTCCTAGAGTACTGATCTATAAAAAGACACAAAGTAAATAGTTACCTCCAATAGATGTCGTCTTGGTAGGCCTCCAGACATCTGTGTGAACATAATCCAGAATTCTCTCGGTGCAATGAGTTGTGGTGCCAAATCTTACCTTGGTCTTCTTTCGAAGGACACATGTTCACAAAATTTCAATTTGCAGGTACTCATATCTTACAATAAACCTTGCTTTGTAAAAACTTGCAAAGATTTTTCTCCTGTATGTCCGAGTCTCATTTGTAAAGTTGAGTACGATCATTGTCTGAATTTGTAGTCGTCACTTGCCCTGTAACTGTACTACCCTAGTAGTAAAGGTTATTGTGTCGACGCCCTTTAAAACAATCATCGTGCCTCTAATCATCTTGAGAACTCCATCTCTAATAGATACTTTAAGATACAATGCTTTCAAGGCACCAACAGAGATAAGATTTCTTTCAGTTGAGATATATACCTTACATCTTTCAATTCCCGCATCATCCCATCAAACATCTTGACCAAGACAGTACTTATCCCTTTCATGCGACCTGGACGATCATCACCATGATAATGGAATAATCATCTAGTTTCTCAAAACTAGAAAATCAATCCCTGTTGGAACACACATGATAGGTAGCTCATGTATCAATCATCCACTTAGAATCACCTGAGTAACCTACGATAGGAGTAGTGATTGAGAATGAAAATACAGATGAGTCTGAGTGCAATCCATCTACTTGTGAAGTATAACCCGTTTGGGTATTGATCACCTGTGTAAGATTTGCCTCGGTCTTTGACTCCTTACCTTTATTCTTATCCTTGGTCCCTGGATAATTAACCTTTCAGTGCTCTAGTTCTTTGTAGAAGGCACACTGGTTCTTTTTTAGATCTTTGAACCTTGGTATGGAGTTTGATCTCCCGCGAACACCTTTGTCGTTCTGATTGGAACCCCTGCCTCTACTACTAGAAGAAAATTGTTTATCCTTCCTCCTCACTTCATAATTTATAAGAGCATCTGACATATTATTATAATTAAGTGATTATTTACCATTAATTAAGGTAAGGATGAATGTCTCATACTCTTCATCAGGAAGAGAATTCAGAAGAATTAAAGCTTTATCCTCTTGTTCGATATCCACATTCACATTAACCAAATCTATAAGAAGCTTTGTATAGTCGTTCATGTGCTCAGCAATAGAGAGTCCCTTCTTCAATTAGAAGCGATAAAGCCTCCTCTTTTGATGCAGTCTAGACTCGATGCTCTTCGTCAGATATTTCTTCTCAAGAATCTTCCGCATGTTCATTGCAGACGTCTCATACATCACATGATACTTGATGTCTTGTGTCAAACAAGACCTTATAAGACCGCACACCGTCCTATTCATCTTGTCCCAATCTTTTTCATAAGTTTCTTCCAGCTTTTCTTTCAATCGTAGAGTGTCTTCAAGGTTTGATGTCGTCTGTGCATCCATCACCTCACACCTCCACATCCTAAATTATTTGTGCCATTAAATTTTATCATATCGATCTTCATTGGATATGGGTTCATGAATTTCACTATGGATTGATTTTTTTTCAGCCATTTTCTCAATAGATTTCTTAACACAATGCGGATAACGATTAGTAAAAAAATTCTAAGGAAAGATCAGATCTTTACCTACGAACGAAACTGAAGATAGTCTCCAAGTTGATTTGTTCCACCTGAACGAAAACTCCCCGTCAAACCTAGAAAGCTCTGATATCACTTGCTATAATCTAATCAATAGAGAACAACAACACCAGATAATAGTCACCAATCATACGAACAAGTAAATGAAAAAAGAACGAGAGAATTAACAAGGTTTGGCAATTTGCCTACGTCCTTGGGGCAGAAGGGGAGAGAGTTCTTATTGAATCAACCAATTAAAGGTTATAATATTGGAGACAATACCTCTCTTATATAGCCAAATAATTCACGAAGAAAAAGAAACCAAAAATACTGAAATCGGATCAGAAATGAATTCAGAATCAGATTTGAAAACACCCGCTGCTGCCGCTTAGTTGACTATAAGTCAACTAATCAATGTTATTAGTCGACTATGAAAAATCCTAGTCGACTAGTCTGTAGTAAAACAGAAACTGCAACTCTCTATATACAATCATTAATCGGCTAGGCCTAATATTAGTTACTAGGTTGGATTCCTCCTGTGCATTTCACCATTGATATGACTGATACGCTTTCATATTCGACACCATTGATTGCATCAATTTTGGCTAAAGTCTAACAGAGTTAAAAAAAACTCTATCAACAAGATTTTACCCTCTCTACCTACACCTTAATTGTAATAAATTGAATCCACTTTTCCCTTTCCCCTGCTGACTCCATCGCCGCCGCCATCTCATTTAATCAATTTTATCTTCTTACGTTTCCTTAATCTTCTCATTTTTGTTAAACTTTATTCTAGCAAAATTGAACATATTTTCCTCTCCTCAACCAACTCCATCACCACCATCATCTAATCTCCACCACTATTCTATCTTCTCCTTTTTCCTCTAGACTTCAATCCCATATTGCCAATTTTTTAACCCTAAAAGAATGAACCCTCTCCCCCTCCCTTCTCCATTAGCACAAACACGAAGACCAGCTTCTCCTGCTCCATTACTCTTCTGCCAATCCTTTTCCTTCATCGCCACTCCACTACCATTTTTTCTTCAAAATAAATTGTTTTATTTAAACTTACAGAAATTTATCTTTTATAGGGGTGACATACTATAAATTAGAAACTTTAGGGGTATTTTATTTATAATCAAATGAACATTAGGATATTCAAATGTTGAAAAAAACGCATTGAAAGAAAAAATTTCTACATAGTGGGTGAAACTTTATGGCACTACTATGTAAATTAGCCTAAGAGGCTAAGATATAATATAAAAGGATTCCAATCGGACTTTTCAATTTTGCTAATTGATGTAAACGTAAGTAGATATTAGTAATAATTTTCCTGACAATTTTAAAAACAAAAATTAGATAGATCTCTTTAGGTAGCTACATAATTATACTGAATATAATTTACATAGTCAAATCTTGATAAATTGTATAAGATGCTATATTTTTAAAGCGCATGATCTTTTATAAACATATTAGATGTATACAATTGCATCAACCTTACGTTCTTTAAGAATTAATTACATGTATCTAATTGCCAAGAGCTTTAAATGTGGCACCACACTCTTGAAATTAGGTAAGCGTGGAAACACAAAAAACACAAAACAACTATTTGGTTCCTTGTTAATTGCAAAACAATTGGGATGACATGATTAATTAGGAAGGAGAATGATAGGGTAAACCATAAAGAGCTTCTCTCTGTTAATGAAGAAAAAGTTTCTCCTGTCCAGGTGCTAGGTGATAGTCAGAATCATACAATGAATATGGTTTCAGATTTATTGAAAGGGAAGATATGCTTGTCTGCCTGCGAGAAAATAGTTATTGGTTCACTTCACATTCAGCATAGGAGAGTCTGAAGTGGATTCAGTGCAAAAAAATGGTTAAGAAAATACATGATATATACACTCAAGCAAAACCAGCTTAATTGTAAATTGTTTTGGTTCATGGGCCATGGGAAGCTTAAGGTGATGTTTGCATAAAAGCTCAGGTTGATTCATGATTCAAATGTGTTGTTGTTCTTCTCCGAATAATGAGATGTTCAATCAATTATTTCTCCAAGTGGACAGTATGATTCACAAATTTTTTTCCTCTCTTTTTTATATCACGGATTCATTACAAATAGAAATTTCATCATACCCAAATTGATATTCTAAAATTCAACATGCTCATCACAAATTAGTTCACTTTTTAGATTAAAATAAATCACAAATACCAGCATGATTAAATTGAGTAAATTTCAAAAAAATTTCTATAAAGTTCTGTCTACTTTTCAATATTTGTATCCACCTAATGAATCATTTGTCTACTATATTCCATTTATGTCCACCAAAATGTGAAACATGTCTACAAATTGAGTAAAATTCATCATCACAAATTCACCATAAATTTATAACAATTTCATCACTCATCCTCGAAATTCATCAGCAAAATTACATAAAATTCACAAAATAATCAAATTCATTTTTTCTCATGAATTAAAAAATCAAATCTTGCTCATTAATTACAAAAATCACAAAATTATGATGAATTTGATTATCACAAAAGTACAAAATTGTCACAAAAATACAAAATCACAAAAGTACAAAATCACAAAATTAATTACAAAAAACACAAAATGGCCTGGATCTGCTCGGGGCTCGCCAGCCTAGATCTGCTTGGAGGCTCGGCGCCCAGATCACTGGCGGGCTCGAGTCCAGATCTGTACACAAGCTCGAGTCCGGATCGACTGTTACGCCCAGCTTCCCAAAATATACAATAGCAGGGACGTCATGAGAGTCAGCGACACATATACACATGAAAAATTCTCACGTATACGCTCTAAGCCTCAGTACATGAAATATAAAACAGTATACACAAATATTTCAGTATTAAATAAGTACAAGAATACTTGCAAAAAAAGTTAGTGATCATGATAAAACATGGAAACATGGATATATAAGGAAATGAAAACTGGATAATAAATATACCTATGAATAATAAGGAGTCGAGTGTCCTACTAATATCTCATAAAATATTAGTATTTCGATATCTCAAATCTCCAACCTGAGCATGCAAACTCAGAGTCGTCAGAAAGTGACTTAGTGAGTGATAAAAATGAAGAAAGCAGTAATATATACTATACTAGTAGTACAATCATGATAATATATATTATGTTTAAATACTTGTGATACAATATAATAATTATAACCAACAATCGATACACACACACACATATATACATAAATGTTAATTTAGCACTATAACATAATCAATGCCTAACATGTTACAATAGGGTTACCTTTACGAGGGGTACCTTTACGATATTATACAAGACATGATTTAAAATAATAATAATATTAAATCAAGAAGAGTTTTATATATCTCAATTAACGTTATATTGTTTCATAACTATTAATATATCTTAATATGTAAATATAAGAAGAAAGAGAATTTTAAGTATACATTATTGAAATCAGTTTATATTACATGTGTCAAGTCTTAATTACTTTATATTTATTATTTAAACTAATAGTATTAGTAACATGACAATATAGTGATGATAAATATGAACATCTATACATGAAATAAACAGAATAATAACCTATAGTGTTTGTGATTATACCGGAACAATGTATTCATAGAAAATACATGGAATAGATATTACATGAAATGCAGAGTATACGTGTACATGAATAGTGTATTTGTGAAAAATATAAGAAGTGCAAAGTATACATGTGACATGGTGGTGGATAAGTAGCAGGAAGTGTAACAAGTATAAATAGATAATATTATACATGTTTTGAGCATATCATGTGATTTATACAATAATAACAATCAGTACCACCGCCTGATATTTTAATTAATCTCTTTCAGGGTCTCATACCACTGACTGTTCATACAGGAGCTCGTACTCCAATCGAACCCACCGAATATGGCATATTAGTACCATTATTCGAATGAGAGAGTGACCAAATAACAAGCGTTCCTGATGTCACTATTGTTTATACTATCTTATTATGTTAACTGAAAACCCAATGATCAATGAGCTCTAATCAGGGAGGGGGTGTATCCCATGCATACCCAGGATCATTGCCCTAAACAGACCCCTGACTGCTGAGACCAGGCCCTCTGCTAAGAGGGTGAGAGAGAGAGAGAGAGAGAGAGAATGAGAGAGTGACAGAGATAGAAGAGATGCGAATTTTATAGGGAGAAAGAGAAATGGCATGACTGAGGTAGTAGCATAAAGAGAAAGAAAGAGGAAGATTAGAGGAGAAAAAAAGAAAAGAATAATCTAATATATTTAATTAATATTTTAATTGGGTCACAATTTGACTAGTTTAGAACAATTTTTAAAATTCTGTAAAATAACAAATATTACTTGGAGGAACAATGTGAAATAGGATTGAAGAAACCAGTCTAATATACAATTAAAAAGCTCAGAAATGATCGGTGAAACTAGTCGATACGATTTGGCCAGATTTTGACTATTTCAGAAAAAATCTCTAAATTGGAGTAAAATAGAAAATATGATTCTGAAGAATAATTTGAAGGCAGATTCTAAAATTCAGTCCCGTTTATAAATTAAAACATAATGTTGATTATCGATATCAGTCGACACCGAAATCAGAGATTTTTCAAAATAATCCAGGAAAATCTAAAAAAGCTCTAAAATATAAGGAAATGATATTTGGAATTGAAATCGGGCCAGTCTGACTACTAGGAAAGTCAAATCAATATATACATCGTATTGAGTACTGATACTAAGATACATATATTTAGAACTGGGGGTTACTTCTCACTTCTCCCCACCTTTTCAAAAAAAATTCATCCTCAAAGTTTCAATTCAGGTGGGAGAACAAAATTTACAGCTCCTAAAACTGAATGTTATGGGCCTATAACGCTTCCGCTGCGCTACTCTGATATGAATCAAACTCGGATTGGGT
>JAVJIF010027912.1:0-67493 GCA_038442645.1 Agave tequilana | reverse complement strand
TCGTCTGTCACTTGTCTTTTGTAAATGTCAACAAGTTTAGACATTGTTCGGACCAATAAGAATCTTGTCTTTTTAAGTGTCAACAATTATTTTAAGATACTTGGTAGAATCAGATTTAAGAAATTTAATCCCGTTTCAAAATAAAATTCCTGAAATCAACCATCGATACTAGTCTCCATTGGTTCGGTCGGATTTTGATAAATTCTGAAAAATCTCCCAAAATTTCTGGAGATAGAAAAGATCATCCTGATATTATAATCAATTTTCAGAAATAAAATCCCATTTCTAAATAAAAATTCTGGAATCTTCCGGAGATAGCGGTCGACACCAAATCTAGTGCTATTTCGATAAATTCAGAAAAAAAAAATCCAAAAATGTATTGGATAGAAAAAATATTTTAAGAGATAATGTGAAAGTAATTTTAGAAATTCAACTCTGTTTATAAATTAAAATCTTGAGAATCGATCAGCAGCACTGGTCAACACCGGTTTTGAAGATTTAAAATTTAATCCAGAAAAATTTAGAAAATCATAGAAAATCTAAAATATTAGAAAATAATGTTGAAACTAAAATCTTTCAAATTTGAATAACAAAAAGACCAAATCGAGCAATACTCTAGGATCAGGCCCCCGGTTCAGACTAGGGCTGACTCTGATTCCACGAATTCTGATCCAAAGCAAAACTATCACATAAATAATTCATAAAACAAAATAAATACAGGAAGTAAATTGAAAAATATGATTAAAAAATCAGAATACGCAACTAAGTACATATTCTGGGAACGGGGTGTTACAGTTGTACTTCTGATACTTGTATCACTATTACACGGGTACTCTACACTGTTATTACATGTACTTGTCGCATGGATTCATCTGTGTATATGCTTTGATTGTTTCTGTATTCTTGTTGCAATGGATTACTGTTCTTATTACATGGATATTCCTGTATTTCTGTTACATGACTATATCCTGTAATCCTGATGTGGTACTCTTGTTACTGGATATGTGAGTTGTGATATGCGATGTGTGAAACTTAGTGCCATGTGAATCAAAGCCACGGGGGCCACCTCTAGAATCCCATATCTCTTGTTTTTTGTTTTCCGTTATCTTGTTTCATGCTACCAATAGAGTTCATGTCCTGTTATCGTGTTATATGTACCATGTATTGTTCTAGTTACTGATATACTATGTAGTTTAATTATAATAAATATAATATGGGGATGGAAAAAATTTGACGGTTGACTAGGTCTTATCGGGTGGATGTCTGAATCCATTGTTAGTCCCAATGTAGGAGACGTGGTAGTACTGGCCAACGTTTGTATTGTATATAGCTCATTGAGCTTCTTGTTTTTTGCTCCTGCCAAGAGGGTAGCCCTGGTCTCAGCAGCCAGGGGTTTGTTAAGGCCGTGCTCCCGGGTATGTACGGGATATACTCACCCGACCAGAGCTCCTCGACCTTTGGGTTTCCTATTAACATAATAAAATAGAATAAACAATAGTGACATCGGGAACGCTTATTATTTGGTCACTCTCTCGTTCGAATAATGGTACCCGTATGCCATATTCGGATGGGTTCGTCCGTACTGTGGGCTCCGGTATGAACTGGCAGTGGTATTGGACACTGGAAGAGATAGAATAAAGTACCAGGCGGTACTGATTGTTATTATTGTATAAATTACATGAATTGTCCGATACATGTATGTTACTGTTCAATTGTACTTATTATTTCTGATATTTTATCCATTCTCATATCATTTGTATACCTTGTTACACTTCCTGATATTTGTTACACTTCATGTGATGATACACTATCATGTGCACATATACTCTGCATTTCATGTATTCTGTTTCATGTATACCATGTAAACATTGTTACTGTACAATCATATCACTGTAGTATGGTTATTCTATATATTTCGTATCTCCATATTCATATTCATCACGACAACATTATGCTACTTTTATTTTTAGATTAAACAAGAAATATAAAGTTATCAAACTTGTTACATGTTACTATGCACACTGATGTAATTAAGAACACTCAATACTGTTTCATAACATATAAAAGGTATAACTCATTGATTGTACTCCAAAATTGTATTTTTATCATCACTTTTACACATATATCATTGATCATTCCTTTATAATTAATGCTATTAACCCTTTTTTGATTATGGTGTGCAGTTATTTAAATGAGAGGATAAAGATACAAGAAGTTTCATTCTATCCCTAATCCTATCTAAAGTTAGATTTTAAATAAATTGAATCCAAAGGAGGAAAGTATTAATCTTAATCTCCTAAATTCAAATTCAAATTCAGAAGATAAAGTCCTAGAAGATGAAGGGGATAATGCTAATTCTACAAGGAATAAGGAGAATAATTCAAATTAAATGGAGTTCACAATCAATTTAGACTCGGATTCAGACTGTACGCGTTTTAGTATTCAGATCATAACTTTTGCTACAGATATTCAAATCTGATGATTCAAGATGCTACAGAAAGAAAACTTGAAGGACTACAAGTCTTCTATTTATCACTCTGTTAAATTCAGCCGTCTGATAAGTCATATTCAGCAAACAATACGCTAACTTGCTGCATGATTGAATTCCTTATTGAATTAGAAAACATTCTAATTTATATCCTATTGTGATTAGATTTGAGACCTTTTAAAAGAGCTAAAATATCTCATTATCAAGCATCTCCATATCAGAGATCATAACTTAGGAGTTTTCTTTAGTTTCTCTTTCAATTTCTTTTGTAATTTTAGATTCTACTTCTACTTCTAATTCAAGATTTGTGAGAAGGAGAAGCCATTGTAATTTGAGGTGACAGATCAATATAAGGGGCTTTCGTTCTTTTCATATCTCTTATGTTATTTACTTTATTTTTATTTTTCTTATTTTTTATTTTTCACTTTCTTTTGCTTGTCATAATTACCATGAGTAGCTAGATTTTTCTCATGGCTTGCTAAGATATCATCACCATCACATCTAATGTCTAGTAGATAATCAGATTAGATCATATGAATGCCTAATCTAAATTTTATTCTTGAAGACTCATTAGGATAAGTAACTAGGTCAAATATTTGCTAATACTTTTTAACTATTTTTCTTAATCTATATTTGATGAAAATCTTGATATTTTAATGTTAAACGTTGATTAGCATTATTTCAAATAGGGTTAAGATTTGCAAAATGCTCTCTAATAATTTTTCTTACTTATACTTGATTGACAACTTTGATATTGTAACGTTAAAACTTGGATGGTGTTATTTCAAATCTAACCTAGTTTCTATCCTATGTATCTTGCTTGATTTTTGTGGTAGAATATCATGTTTAGGATTTGAAGTAAAGTAATTATCTATCTACCATTAGCATGTATGGTGGTTGATTATTAGTAAGTTATGAACTTTTTTTAGTTTGATTCTTTTTTCACATACAATCCATCCCCTCTTTTCCATGTTCTGTAAACAGAGAAGATAATAAGAAGACAATATTACCGAAAAGCTTCCATCGCATCTCTCCCTGAGATTCGACCCGTTTAGCTCTTGCTACAGCGGTTAAATTGCAAAGATTCAGAGTTAAAACCAATCACATACACTTTTCATATTCTCTGTACTCTGTTTGAGCAATCACTCATATTGATTATAATAACACAATGTTAAATAATTAGGTAATATATATATAAATATATATATATAAATAAATAAATATATATATAAATAAATATATATATATATCAGGCTCTTCCCGAAAATATTAAAAGATATTCATGTTATATAATTGGATAGTATCATAGAGGTGACACCGTTGACATGCCAGACATTGATAATGTTACAGTGCTACAACAACTCTATATATATACACTGATTGTTAGTGTAAGTATATTGTATCACTGGTAATTAAATAGGTATTATATAATATCGTGATTGTACTACTATTATAGTATATATTATTGCTCCCTTCATTTACCACTCACTAGGTCGCTTTCTGACGATCCTGGATTTGCGTGCCCAGGTGGAGATCCGAGATATCATAGTATCAGATATTTCATGGGATACACATAGGAGACCCGTCACATATACTATTCATAAATATCTTTATTTTTTGTATCTATTTTCATATTTATCCTTATTTTCATATCTATTATGATTACTAACCCCTTTTGCAGGTAGTCTTGTACTTATTTATGCTAGAATTATTGTATATATTGTGTTTATTTCATATACTTAGGCTTAGCGCACGTACGTGAGGATACTTAAGCTCTGCGTATGTACATCGTCGTAGCGTTCCCCACGTGGGATCGGAGTGTTACATAATCTAACAATCTCCCGATTGACTTGAATTCGTTCAAGTCCGGGAATAGTCACCATGCTCCATATGCTCACATTAATGCATAATTGAATAAATCTTGACTTCATCTTCATCTCACTCTCTCTTTTCCATAACCCTTTCATGGGGTTCACAACTTAACTAGGTCGAACAAGTTCAGGCTTGACTTGAACTTGATCACTCAATGATCTCCTGATCTACACAGGATTTATGAGAATTTGCTCCACCATAAGAGTAAACGATCTGGACTTTCTTGTTGTGCATCAGCGTTGCCTAGTCCCAATCTACCTTCGGGGTAAAACTGAATATCCGAGCTCGAAAATATTGTAGTCTCTGATTGTTCTACAACTTCCGATCTTGAAGCTGAGAATAACTGCAATCTACCAACTATAACCTCTGAATTTTGTAACATGCAAACATCACCGACACGTTCAGCCTGAAACTTCACATGGGCATCTTAGAAAACTTCTAGAAGATCACCTTCAGAATTGAAATTGAATTTTTCCATATAGGGTTCCAAGAGAGATGAGATTGTATCTTGATTCAGAAACATGACGAACACCTTGAAGAGTAGTGATGCATCCATCATGTAACTGAAACTGGATTGTTCCTATGCCATTCATCTTGCTCGTAGTAGAATTCCTCCTTGAACCGAAGTGGAACATCTTCCTATTGGAACTGATATGTTGTGAATATTTAGAGTCAGTTATCCATCTATCTTTATTACTGACCGATCTGTTTGTAACAGATAGAATGTCACACTGTTCTTCAACCCCTCTGCCAATTCAGTGACATTAGTATCTAGTTATTTCTTCTTTCGAGTCCAATAATCAGCTCTAATGTGCCCCTTCTTGTGACACCAGTTGCATACCAAATTCTTATATTTTGACTAACCCATGAAACTTTAATTATTACTCTTCTGCTTTGAAAGTGAACTTGCCCGGAATCATCACGATGAGACTCACTCGTCAACTGGTTATCAATTTTGTCCTTATTGAGCAGATGCTTCTTGACCTTATTGACCTTGATAGTTGATTGCCTCCATAGATGATACCTTCCATAAAGCTCTTATATGGAAAAGTAAAGAATACAATAACAGAAGTGTTTGATTCTCATCTTCTATCTTATCCTTTATCTCATCTAAGTCATTGATAATAGAGAAAAATTCTGTAATGTGAGACTTGATAGGTGTCCTTCATGCATGCGGAGAAGAAAGAAAGACGCAGCTTAAGAATCAACTGATTCACTAACGACTTCTGCAGATAGTGATCCTGAAGTCGCTTCCACAATAAGGACGTTGTTTTCTTTGTAGAAAACTCATCCAACACTTCGTCCGTCAAACAAAGTTGAATAGACGTCAAGGCTTTCTTTTCCACCTCCTGCTAAGTTTCTTCCTTCATGTCTTGAGGTTTTTCTCCCTCCCGAGTAGTGCTTTCTTCAACCCGCTCTGGGTCAAGATGGCGTTCATCCTCTGCTGAAATTGATGACACCATCGAACTTCTAAATATCAAACTTGATTGCAGACATATTCATGTTAATCTTGCTCTGATACTAATTGTTATGCCCCTACCACCAATCAATGGGGCGGCACAGCGGAATCAACACAAAATCGAAAAATAATGAGAAGAAAAAGAGAAGGAAGAAGATATTCTGAAGTATAAAAAGCCAACACATAATTTAATGTGGCTCCACCGATCAAACAGACCGTGCGTACGTTCACGAGAGAAGAGGAGAAACTTTATTAAGCTCTCTCGTTAAAAGATTACAAGCCCTTCGATGGCCGCTTAGAACAGCGACCCCTTATGGTTAGAGCTTCTAACACGAATCTCTCTCTTTGATGAATTACACCTTTTAGAAATTGCTAATTCATTGAATACATTGAAGGCAAACCCTAAGAGTTTATTTATAAAGTATAAAACTCTCCTAATCCTATACAAACTTCATTAATATGAATGATCACTGCCTCAGAGAAAGGAAACTCGAATTCAACTCAAAAGTGGAAACAGATGCAAAAAAAAAAAGTCAGACTCAACATTAGTCGACTAGGCCCTAGCAGAAGTCGACAAATAATATGTATTAATCGACTATTCTGACAAAATCCGAGAATCCAACTTTTTGATGGCTACCACTAGTCGACTATATCAATGTATAAGTCAATTAATATTGTGCACAGCTCCTTGATGCACGTCCGTTTTTTGATCTTCGAAGTTTCATCTATCTTTACGATATATTCCAGTCATAATCCTAGCAAGAGCCAGTGACAATCTTTCATTAAAAAAAAAACTATAGGAAACTGAAAAGGCCCATTTTGGCGGACTGTTGAATGTTTGATCCCAGTCCTACTTCTGGAGTGGGTTTGCCAGGGTAGAACCTTTCTTTCACAGGTTGACTACATGCACCATTGGGAATGGCAAAAGGGCACAAGGTTCTGGAAGGACGCATGGTGCTCTAGTTTGTAAGAGAGAGCTGAGAACAAGCATGCGGTGGTCGTAGATTTACTGGTGTAGGGGTCATCGGAAATCTAGACTACTAATGCCACATACTCCCACTTTACATAGAAATCTCAGACGGGCCAGATTCCAGAGGGTGGAGATGAGATAGCTTGGGATCTTTCTTTGTTTCCTCTGCCCACCATGCACTTAATAATGGTGGGTGTATCTTCCAAATAGTAATGTTTTTTGGGGCACCCTTGCCCCCGCTAAGTTCTGGGCCGGCCTTCTTTTGGTTAGCTGCGAATTATGTCACTCTCACGAAGGAAAATCTAGTTCAGGGTAACTTCCCTATAGACGATCATTGTGTGTACTGCAACGTGGTAATCGAGACTACTGACCACCTATTTTTCACCTGCACCTATCGTCGTGCGGTATGGGATATCATGTGTCGCATTTTTTCCATCTCTCCCCCCGCTGTCTACAAGACAGGAAGTATTGGGACCTTGCCTTGTCTGCCCCACTGTGATGCATTTGGTTGGACAGAAATCATAGATATTTCAGACGGTGGGGGAGAGCTTTTCCACAGCTTACTCTTAAGATTCCTAATCTAATTTCTCTATGGTCAGGTGTTGCTGCTGCCAAGGGGAGGATGTGGGTGGGCCTTTTCTTGGAGTTTTTCGGTTGTCCGTCTTGTTCCTAGAATACTTTCATTGTATTTTCTTGTACCTTTCTGTTGGGATGATTTCTTATCCACAGTGGTACTTTGTTTCATTTACTGCTTATTAATGAAATGTGGATGGCTTTTCACCTACTGGTTACTCAAAAACAATAAATAAATAAATTGTGATATTTTAGCAACGATCTCCAAATTTTGACTTGTGGAGAAATGTTCATGTAACACATAGGTCCAAAAATTCCAAGCTTAATGCGGAAGATTAGAATTACACCCAATTTTGTTTTCCATAAGAAACTCTTTTTTCCCCATTTGCAAGCAAACATTACTTATCATTGTACCAGGACGACATTGATACAAATGTTATATAGACAGATACTCATTCATAAATTTTAAAGCTTTATTCCCAGAATATGAGTACAGTGAGTGTCTGAGTGATGTAATACAGGATCGTAATTACCTTCGAATACAAATAAAAAGGAAAAACTAGGGTTTACAAGAAATAAAATGAAATGAGAGATTAGGATTAGAGAAAAAAATCAGATAACTTTGGGCTTCGCACCCTTTACGCGGGCGTCACACCCCTTTCATCATGGGCTTCGCACCTAAAATTTAAGAGTACTCTCAAGAGAATTTAACTGGAAAAAGTTTTAATTATTCATTGTCTGCAAAATAAAGAAGTCCGGGGCCTATTTTATATCCCTTATAAAACTTCGATTCTCAGATATAACTGATGTGGTACTAAAAAACACAATAAAAAAAACAACTACACTCAAAATAGACTATAACATAAAGCAAGTGGTAATTGGCGTGATGTCCTCATCATTTCTCCCAGGGTGGGAGAAGCTCGACCCCGTCGAGTGAGACTCCCCTCACAATGCATTTCAGTCGGGCTAAGACGGTGGTCGTGAAAGCAGTCGAGACCATGGTGGTGGAGGTAGAGCTGGTCTCCGTGATGGGTCGACTGTGGAAGATGGATGTTTGATCAAGGTACAGATAGTAAATGGAGACGCATCATCCCTACTGAAGACGAAACTGATACCAGAATCCCATGGGGCATGCAACTCGTAAGTAATGGAAGCACTGCTCTTCAGAATCCTATCAAAATTTGACGCCAAGCGTTCAACTTCTTCACGGCCTAAGGGTGATTTGTAACTATTGCCTTATTATCAACTGCAAATTCCTACAAAATACTATATGGGTTTGCAGCAAACTTATAGGCGTCATTACAAATTGCTATCGACCTAGTCATATCATCAATATATGCAATAGACAAATGCAATACAAATAAGTATTCTAGGCATAACTCCTAACGATGGAGAATGAGAGATATGACATGTCTAGGAGGACACACATCTAACCCCACAGATGGAAGTACATTGGACTCAGACACAAACTCTAAACAACTAAGAAAAGATGAAGTACTAGAAATCATCTGTTGGATCTTGACAAGAAATTCAGGTGACTTCCTAAAAAATGAATCAGTAGGAATAATCATAAAACTATATTCAGCATGAGGAAACTCGACTGGCTTACTGGGTACAATGGTGGTATTAGGCTCAACTTTCACATTCACGTCATTACTGACACTATCAGAAGACATGTAAGTTTCATTAATAATCAGTTTGTCGAAATCAACTGCTTTGTCCTCAATTATACTAACAGTCTTAGGAGTAACATGGATATTTTCAACAACCTTCGAGTCATCAACATCATTACTAAACATTGTTCTAACATGTTGACACTCCGAGAGACACTGATATTCATAATGTCCATATCCCTTACACTTAGAACTTGGGCCTTGGCATTGACTAGTGTTTTGAAAGTCAAGTCTAACTTTAATGCAATATCTAAGGCTTCTTCAATGGTGTCTAAATCATAAGAGCTAGTAATCACATCACGCCTTATTTTAGGTCATAAACTCCAAATAAATCTAGTTATAGTCTCCGAATTGTGTTCTCTCACTTCACTATGTTGAGTTAAGTCCTTAAGAATGGTAATGTAATCCTGAACAGACATTGACTCTGATGGAGATTGTGTAACTGGTCTACGAGGTGGTCCCTACAATGTTAACTTGTCATGATGGTATAAATGCAAAATTCAACAATCAACGATGCAATGGAGGATCCTACTCAAGCAAAACTAAATGCGTGCACTAAATATAACTACCATAGAGTTTAAGTTCTAAATGTAAAGAAAATGCACTCCTAAAATGATGAAAAGTGACATACACTGATGCAACCACTAGATAGAAGCAAATAGCATTTCAACTAACAAATTATCACAATTCAAATATTAATTGCAAGTAATTTGACAGTTAATAGTTCAACTCAAGTTAGGTTATCACCTGAGGAGTGAGTCATTCACGTCTAAACGTAAAAAATTCTCTAAGATTTCTTGAAGAAATACCCACACCTTAGAGAATAAACCACCCACAAAGTTCTAAAATAGCAATAGTATGAAATAGAAGAAAGATATCTCAAATTGGGCTCAAATCGGAATGGAAAAGAGGGCCTAAAACACTGCTATTCTGTTGCACGAACAGTACCAGCTCCAAACAGAGGCTTGAAGAGAATAGATTTTGTGGCGCCCCGATCCGGCAGGTACGGGAACGCCACTGCGACGTATATACGCAGGTCAGAAATACCCTCACGTATATACGCTAAGCATCAGTACAGGCAAGAATCAGAGGCGGAAGCACAGTGGTAATATACATTCCAACAGAAATAGCGCAAGTACATGGTTATCGCAGAGAATGATACAACGTTACATGAATATTACATCACTAGAAGATATAAAAGTACAATACATGAAGGGATATATACAATAAAACTGAGAGATACTCACGATACGGCAAGAGGGACCTCGAGAGCCCAGCAGGAGATAAGCTGGGAGGAAGAGCTATGACGACGTCTAAACTTCTGCTACACTCTGACCACCATGGGAGGATCCGCTGCGCGCTCTGATCTACTACAACCAAGCCACCATGATCCAGGCTCTAGAATCTGGACATGAGAATTCAGGGTTGTTAGCAACCCCAGGGAGCACATACAATAAAGCCAGGTGGCGTGCATAACAGATACATGTGTACAGGAAATGTGTATCGTGAATATAAGCACATAAGAACATGTAATAAGACAGTGAGTAAAGTAACTACAGGAAATCAGTTATATAAGCTCACATTACCGATCAGTGCGATTAGTACGTCGAAGGAATAATCCAAACAAGGAAACCCTCATATATATACCCTATACCTCACGTCACTGTAATCTGAGTTTATATAATCTGTTTTTGCCTTCACAATATAATAATGAAATAGTATGGAAGCAATTAAGTAATCCTACAAGATAACACATGTCTAAGTAGTGAGCAGTATAAACCAAGAGTATACCTAGTCATGTATCAGGAACATGTTATTATTAAATTATTAAGACTCATCTGATTTGTATACGTCAGTATGTGTCTTATCCACATACCTTAGCATACAGATCCGAGAGTAAGTTATTGGAAACTGATGGAGATCGACGAACCATACTTAGAATGGGTCCCGTACATGCCCGGGACAACGGTCAAGGAGTATCCGGTACTGAGCCGGAACGTACCGCTAGGTATCGGGACTTATTGTACGCCCGAACAGGAATAGGATGTCACCGCTCCCACAGGAATAGGCCCAGGGGCCTATGGTACAACCGGCAGGCAAGGGAGTAGGGGTGCCAGTACACCCCACGGAAATGCCTGGTGGCCTTCAGGTCGAATCCAAGTACATGGCCGCGTGACACTATAAGACCATCATAAACATGGAGACTATATCGGTACTCATCAGTTTCCCTCATCCCGGTGTAAGTTGTCTAATTATTATAATTTATCCAGTGATAATGTCCACAGAGTATTCATAGTAATCTTATATTCATGGTTATCCTATTACGGGGATCGACAGGAGTATGGTATCAGGAGTAATGTCAGAAGCCTCCCTATTTCAGGGGTTCAAGTATACAGGGGTTCAGGAGTACAGGAGTTCAGGAGTACCAAATATATGGTAATAATATAATAATCAAGTCCCCGTAAAAGTGGTAGCCATGAATATGTCATATAATATACAGGTATCTTGGGTGGTAATGTCCGGTCAAAAGTTACGATGTCAGGTCCAGGTATCTGTACCACATGAAAGCATATCATATACCGGGTGTCAGGAGCAGGTGTCAAGTATGTCACATCAAGTACCGATGTCGGGTATCATGTGTCAAATATAGCATGGCATGTATCAGTGTCAAATATAGCATGGCAAGTGTCGGTGTCAAATATAGCATGGCAAATATCGGTGTCAAATATAGCATGGCAAATATCGGTGTCAAATACAGCATGACAAATATTGGTGTCAAATATAGCGTGGCAAATATCGGTGTCAAATATAGCATGGCAAATATCGGTGTAAAATACCGTGTGCCGGTGTAAATACCAAGTGCCGGTGTCATGCATAGCAAGGAGTCATGTACTAAAAATTACAGTAGCAAGTGTTAGGTATGTTAAAATATCCACATATCAATATTATGTTATAAATACAAGAGTAATTATTTTTAAGGTAATAATAAGCACTCGCCTGAAACCGGGATGAAATACCGGTTAAAAATCGAGGAAATCGGCGATCCGCACGAGGATCCACTAGCCCGTAATTATATATTAAAATATATAATTATAAATATTTATATAAATATTAGAGAGAGAATGAGAGAGAGGAGAGAGAGAGGAGAGAGAAAGTTGTAGGAAAGAGAGAGAGGAAATAGGGTGTTTTTAAAAGGAAAATTAGGAATTAAAAGGGAAAGGGGTAGGGTTGTAAATATAGGGTAGTAATTTGAGGGAAAGGTGGAGGGTATTTTAGGAATGAGGGAAATGTGTATTTATTTAGGGAATGAAAAGAAAGAAAGAAAGGAGAAATTAAAGATGGAAGAAAGAAAGAAAAATTGGAGGGAGGGGGTGGCCGTCGGCCGGCGGCGGCGCCGTCGGGGAGGGGCCGCCCCCCCCCCCCCGGGAGGAGGGAGGTGGTGGTTTGTGAGGGTGGTGGTGGTTGTTTGGTGTTGATGGAGAAGGTGGAGGTGGTTGATGGTGGTGGTGGTGGTTATGGTGGTTGTGGTGATAATTGGAGGTGATGGGGAGTTAGAGGAGGAGGAGGAGGTGATGATGGGATGTTTAGAGTGGTGGAATTGGTGGAGTTGAGGTGAATTTTGGAGAAGAAGTGGAAGGGAAGTGATGTGTTTTTGTTGAAATTAGAGGAGGAGAAGGGGTTTTTGGGGGTGATGGAAGTGTGGAAGGGAGGTGGGGTGATGGGGGGTGCGGCGGCGGTGGGCGGCAGTGGTGATGGTGGAGGCGGCGGCCATGGGTTGGGTGGGTGAGTTGGTTGAAGGAGTGGGTTTGGTTTTTGAAGGAGATGAAGTTGATTTTGGATTTTTGGAATGAAAAGGAAAAGAAAAAATTGGAGGGTTTAATAGAGAGATTAAAGGAAAGTGATGATGGAATTGGGTTGGGGGGGAGGCTGCGGCAGCTGCTTGCAGGCGGCGGGCGGCTGGCAGGGAGTATAGCAGGGAGATGGGGAAAAAGTCAACGGGGGGAGAAAGAAAGAAAGAAAAAGAAAGAAATTAAAGAAAAAAATAAGAAAAAAAAGAAAGAAAATTAGTTTAAAATTTTTGTTATTAAATAAATTATTTATTATAATTTTTGGAAGTACAAAATATAGGAATAGAGAAGGAAAAAGTACGAAAAGATAAGACCGGTAATTAATATTATTATTTTAATAGGGCGAAAATTTGACTGTTTCAGAAACGTTCTGAAAAATTCTCAAAAATAGTAAATATTATTTTAAGATACTCAGTGAAATCAGATTCAAGAAATTCAATGTAGTTTTCAAATTAAAAATCTTGGAATCTTCCGGCGATATCGGCCGACACCAGAATCGGTCTAATTTCGATAAATTTAAAAAAAATCTCAAAAAATGTTTTTAGATAGAAAATGAAATTCTAAGAAGTACTGTTAAAGCCGTTTTTGAAAATTCAATCCCATTTGAAAACTAAAAAACCGGGAATCAGTCAGCGATGCCGACCAACACCGGTTTTGGAGATTTTGCAAAAAAATTCTGAAAAATTTCAGAAAATCATGAAAATTATAAAATATTAGAAAACAGTGTCTGAAACTAAAATTGTTTGAACTACCAAAAAGTCAAATCAGGCTACTGGCTGGTACCGGGTTCCCGGTCCGGGTCAGGGCTTACACTAGATCTGAGAATCCAGATCCGATACTCAATAATATAAGCAATCACAACCCAAAAACACATACTGGAAGAAAATTGAACAATATGATTGAAAAAATTTGGGATACGTATCAGGGTACGTATCCCGGGAACAGGGTGCTACAGATTTGCTCCAAAAAGTTGCAAAACCTTACCAGTAACTCTGTGACTAAGCCACCAACCTACTGCTTCAGACAGAACTCGAATTGGACTCCGAACGGGCCTGAAACGGGCTTCGGAATAGACGAGTTTTAGGGTTTGGGGGGATAGAATAGTAACCGGGTGCTTACTATTCACAGGAACAGTAACCAGGCGGTTACTGTTCACTCTGAACAATAATCCACGTGAACAGTAATCATTAGTGTTCTTTCCCTCTGTTTTTCTGTGTCTCTCTCTCTTTTTTCTGTCTCTCTCTGTTTTCTGTTTTTTCTCTTTTTTTCTCTTTATTTTTTCCTGTCTTTTCTTTTTTTGTGCAAAGTAGATCTAGATCTAACAGTAATCGGTTTTTTACAAATTAGATCTAGATCTAGAGATCTAGATTTAGGATTTAGGGAAGAGAAGAAATTCGAAGGAGATTGGGACCAAAGCTCTAATACCAAATTAATGTAATGCAGGATCGCAATCACCTTCGAATACAAATAAAAAGGAAAAACTAGGGTTTACAAGAAATAAAATGAAAAGAGAGATTAGGGTTGGAGAAATAACCAGATAACTTTGGTCTTCGCACCTCTTACGCGGGATTCACATCCCTTACATCACGGGCTTGGCGTCCAAAATTCAATAGCATTCTCAAGAGAATTTAACTGAAAAAAGTTTTAATTATCTATTGTCTGCTCAATAAAGAAGTCAGAGGCCTATTTTATAGGCCTTACAAAAATTCGGTTCTCAAATATAGCTGATGTGTTACTAAAAAACACAATAAAGAAAGCAACCATACTCAAAAATAGACTAAAGTATAAAGCAAGTGATAACTGGCGTGATGTCCACATCACTGAGATTAACCTCCTCCTTAATACTAATTTGGAACAGACTTGGATCAAAAGGCATTAAGGTAAACATTAGTATAAACATTAAACAAGAGACAATATTTTATAATAGAAGGCATTTTTCCGAAGTAACTACTCTTTCCCAAACATAGCTATTACTTCTCATTCTTTTTCGACAAAATATATCTCCTCTATGTAGCCCAGCAAAGCTAAAAGTTATATGATCTAATCACTAAAATTCTTTTTTTCCCCTCAAAAAACTATCTTTTTCCTCAAAAAATTAATTTTTTTTTAACAAATACTTCAAAGCAACAAGGTGGACTGTAGGAAGTAGCTTGTTTCTAACTTTATGATTATCAAAAAAGCGAAAAACAACAAACGAAAAGAGACAAAGCGGATGAGCCCATAAAATTCTACATCATCTTTGTCTTCTTCTTCTCTTCTTTTCCCTTTTCTTTTTTAAAGGGCTTGTAAGCATTATAAAAGTGATGGATGCTTGCAAAACGTAAGAGAAGCCATACAAGAAAAAGATAAGAAGAATATAACGCTCCACGTGTTTTAATTTTATTACTCGAATTTGAAAATAAGCTGAACTCAGCCCAAGCTTATCTGTTCGCGTTCGGCTCGAATAAAGTCGACATGCAATATTTTAAATGTAGGTAGTGATTATATTGGCACAAATCGTAGATACACATGCTCGATACTCTATTATTATACGAGTTACTTACATCACGGAAAATTAGAGTTGTACAAATCTTAGATGTCATGGAGTCTGTGAGCCAGAAAGTTTGAATTAGAATAACATTAATTGTTTCAAAGAGTGTCAAATAACCAAATTATTCGTGAACATCTGTATTCGGTTCTGTATCTATTTTGTTGGTTCTCGACTCACTAGATTAATAAACATGTAGATCACAAGTCATCAAACTTCATATTAATTTGCTCGTATAATTCTAGTAGGTGAAGGGTCAATTGAGCAGAGAAGCCACAGCATCACGTCATTTATTTTGTTTGAAAGAAGGGGTGTCCTCGTGAACTCAAACGACATGGTCCAAAAATTTAGCGACGGGTCCCAACTCGTCATGAGCGCACAAAAAAGATAGAAAGAGATGAGACCTACTAGATATAGTTTTCTAATTTAATTTACTATTTTAAGAAGAAAGGTATGATTTTCAATTGAATAACGTGAAACAACTAAACGAAAACAATGAACGTGGCACAAAAAAATATGAGATCAAATATCAAAAGTCACATTCCAATCTGCCTTATTTTTTTATCATCATTGTTTTTTTTTGGCGTCTTGAGAGAAATGGTTGGCGTGTTGATTGTTTTGCAAATATGATGATAATTAAGATAAACTCAAAACCTTTTACATGATTAACTAACATCAATCTTTATCAAGAGTGTACCTTTCTTATTTTTTATTTATTCTTTATTATCTTCATAATTCTAATATGCTTTCTCGTCCAATGGTTGAGTCGATAAACTTCATCCTTTAATTGCTTCACCCCCTTGGAGAATCCACCAACATCCCAATCCCAATCGCCACTACCCAAAAGATTATTAAAATAATTAAAAAAAATTCCAGCCTTTCCCACTAGCCGTTGGCAGAGTTCAGGCACGCCTGCAAATTCAGAGCCTCAGAGGGTGCTAGGTGCAAAAATGACCAAACATGAAATTACGAGTACAGTGAAACCAGTGCGTGCTTCAATGCGCCGAACGCAGACAGCTGGCAGCCAACTGTAAGCCCCCACGTCACAGCTGCATCCAGCTCCCGTTGCGCACTTTACGAGACACAAAATCTCGACTGGCAATCAACGCTAGCGCATGATAGCAAACTCCAAAAAAAGAAAAACAGCAATAAATAAATCCTAACGGATCTATCCATAAAACTCCGAAAAAGATATTATAAACTGAAATTCTCTATTCCCAAAAAATTAAGGGAAAAAATGGAAATTTTGTATCCACAGAGAAATCAATCGGACGCCGCTCCAACACGTGCGACAGCAGCCGCGGCACGTGCCGCCGCCGCCCCCTCACGCTCCGAATCCCCGAGTCGCCGGTTGCGAATCTGGACCTTCTTCTCCTCCATCAACCCCCGCTTGGTTCGTATCGCCGCCGACACGATTGCCGACACCGATCCCGCTACAAACAAAAAAAAACGATACAAATTCAAAAACCTCGGCGAATTTTACAAAGATCGAACAAATTAGAGAACGGCATTGTACCTTTCTCGTCGATGACCCGCTCGATTCCCCGAGTGCTGGGCAAATCTGTTCCAGCCAACAAGAAACGAGCGTGAGAAAAGAACAGAGGGAGAAGAAAAGGGGGACACGTAGCGATATCTTAGAGATTGGAGCGCTGACCTAAAGGAGAGGGTTCGTTAGAGACGAGGTAGAGGATGAAGATGCAGAGGACGGTGAGTATCGGAATCAGGTGGACGGTTCTAGACGATCTCGGGCTCGATCGGACCAGCTTCTCCGCCTTGGTCGCGTCCTCGGCCGCCAGCGCTCCGCCGGTGAAATTGCCGGTGACGGCGATGGCGCCCGCGATGGGGCCGCCATTGGCGAGGTGCTTCGAGCCGGGAGAGCCCAGGGATTGACGCTGCATGCTGCTTTTCGAGAGAGAGGAGATGAATGAGGAGGGGGCGAGAGAGAGAAAAACGGGGGTTTTTGGTTTGGGGTTCTCTTCTGTGGTTGCTGCTTTAAAAAGAGGTGATTTTTAATAACATTTTCAGTCTATGTTTGGTACGAAATAAAATGGGAGAAAAAAATTGGAAAGAAAATCAAATTTTATTTTTTGTTTGTGAGAGAAATTAACAAAGAAAAGAAAGGAGAAGAAAATGAATAAAAATTCAAACATAATTTTCTTTTCACTTTTCTCTCCTCCAACACCGTAAAAGTAAGATCAAACATGTAGAGGAAGAAGAGTGTTATCTAGGGACAACTTCTAAACCATGCAGTTGTGTCAATAATTTTTTGCACCCTTTTTTTTAATGTGTGTAAGAAGAATGATAGAGTTGCATAATTAGAAGTGTCTAATTAGTAGTTCTTTACAACACTTTTTTTTCTCTATGCATTTCAGGGAGAGTAAAATGAATGAAAAATTATGCTTAATATTTCGTCTTCATTATTTTCCTTCTTAAATTATTTTCTCTAAAATTAGAGTAAAAAAAAACAGAGTACTAAATGTTAAGAAAAGTTCTAAATAGCTTACAAAAATACTAAAATAAAAAGAGCTTATTGGGGCAAAAAAAATTAAGAAGATAACAAGTAGCAAACTTTTCCTTTGTCATCAACTTCTCCAAATCAGCCCAAGCAGGCCTATTACTTGCTAAATTTAGTGATTTATCTGCCCATTAAAGCCTAAATCTATCCATCCTAATTTCGAGGAAACCTAATCTCTTCTCTGAAGAAAATTTATTAGTAATTGAAAAATGATAAGAAACCTCATTGTCAATGATATTCGAAAAGAAGAAAGAAACTTCGTTGATAAATGATAATTCAATTCAACTAGCCCCAAGAGATGAATAAGATTTCTTTGGAGAAAGTATCTACAAGGAAATCCTAATGGTTGTTGGTATCCAAGCGTGCATGACATGCTAGCCAATTTGTTATTGGGGACCATTTAATTACAAACAACGACAGTTTACCTGGCAATGGAGAAGAAAACAATGGAGCAAATAGTATGAGGCTAATCAACATGCAAATAGATATATACTTTGGACTCTCCTTGTTCTTTCAATCTCATCTCTTCTTCCAATCTAATGATTCTCATGGGATTCGTTTTGTTTTAGCATCAATTCTTTTGGGTGAACCTGATTTCTATCCTTTTGCAGTCAATGCCAATTTCAGGAGCTTATGAGATGATTATATGAAATTTGCTTGTTTAATTTTCATTCTCCAGATGGTACTATATTTCCCATGCAAACCTTTTCAATAATTCTTATGTTGTCAAATTTTCTGAATTTGAATGATGACCGCATTTAAAATGTGAAGAAATTTGGCAAA
The DNA here is from genome assembly GCA_038442645.1 of Agave tequilana. Classification (NCBI taxonomy): domain Eukaryota; kingdom Viridiplantae; phylum Streptophyta; class Magnoliopsida; order Asparagales; family Asparagaceae; genus Agave; species Agave tequilana. The sequence goes on along the minus strand of JAVJIF010027912.1, from coordinate 48,785 downwards.
GTAGATTTTATTACTGTGCTACAATTACAAATATTTATTTTTCTTGAACTGAATAAATAACTTTTCAATAATACATGCAAACGAGATTTGACCTGAGATCAAATTCTAACTGTTGCTTGCTGTAAAGAGTTATTTTCATTGTGCTATTAAATTATTTGCTGAAAGGCACATAATGTAGCCTAACAATCAGTTCATTGCTTAAAAATTTGTTTTGACTATGGGCCTGTTTGTTTCGTTGCAAAATGTCGCAAGTCGTAAGTCGTAAAATGAGAATGGAAAAAGTGAACCGTAGCAGAGAAAATATATGTGTTTTACGGTGTTTGGTTGATAAAGTGAAGTGTAAATGAAAAAGTATATTGTTTTTTACGGTGTTTGGTTGATAAAGTGAAAGTGTAAATGGTAAAGTATATTGTGTTTTACGGTGTTTGGTTGGTAATGTAAAAGTGTAAGTAGAAAAGTTGACCACAAAATTAACTGTAGCAGTGATTTAAATATTATAAATACTATTAAATTAAATCTACTATTGCAAATTAAATTGTATTAATAAATTTGAGATAAAAAATTAATAATCTTTATATTTTAATTATAACAATAATATTAGTAAAATATTAGTATAAATAGTAAAATATTACTAAAATATTAACTATATAAATAATATAAAATTTTAAGAAAATCTAAAGAATATTAATAAAATTTTAAGAATACTAATAAAATATAAATATTAAAAAATCTTACAATAATAATAAAATATAGTTATAATATTATAATATTAAAAATACTTAAAAATTATTATAACATAAATTTTAGTATAATATTATTGTAATATTATAGAAATAAAAATTAACAAACTAAAATATAATTATAATTTAATAATAAATTATCATTATAATATTATTATACTAAATTATTATTAATATTAACATAATAAGATATTAATATAATAATAAAATATATTATGATATTAAAAAAGTAATTTTTTATATTAAAAAAAAAATAATTAAATATATAGTAATTTTATATTAAAGTATAATATTGTTATATTAATAAAATATTAACTCTAAATAAAATAATAAAAAATGGAATAAGTATTAATAAAATAATAAAGTATTAAATAAAATATTAAATAAAAATATGAAATTAAAATAGTAAAATATTAAATATTAAAACAATATTAAAAACAATAAAAAATTAAAGATTAAATATATAAAATAATTAAATAATTAAATAAGAAATTGAACATTATTTAAAATATTAAATATTTAATAATATTAAATTATATATTGATTATCAAGTAACTGTTTTGAACTTTAAGTGTACTACAAGTGAGAGTTACATGACCACAAAATTAACTGTAGCAACTGCAAGCAGGAAAATATGAGTATAAAAGTGAGATTTATATGACCACAAATTTAACTGTAACAACTGCAAGTGGGAAAAGAAGAGTTGCATTTTGCAACTTATTTTTTAGCAAAACAAACAACAGAAAATGGAAAAGAAGTTTTACGACTTGCGTTTTGTGACGTTTTGCGGCGAAATAAACCCACCCTATATATACCCTATATATGTGAACCAGGCGAGCTCCGTCTCGTTTCTTTCTCTTGTTGAACATTCAAGTAAGGGTACCCTGCATCGTGCTCAAATTTGATGGGTATTCCCTATATTATCAACGTCAGACTTCACTGCAGGCGACCCGACAAATAAATGTTTTTATTTTTTCTTTTTCTCTTTTACTTCTTTTTAGTTAACAATTTGATGGGCTTAAATTTTAATTGATGCATATTTTCTTAGAGAGAGGAAATTTTTATTGTGACTTCAACTATTTAGGAGCATAATCAACAAACTATGTGCAAGTATATTGAATCGTATTAGATAAATAATATTAGAAAAAAGGGGAAAACTATTGTCCAAGGAATGACATTTGATTGATTGAAAGCTAAGGCACAATCAGTTGAAAAGGCCCACTGGCCCCTTCCGGCAAGCCACCAAGCATCATTGACCTACTCAAAGTTTCCACCTTTACTCCTCTCTTAAGAAATGTATTGGTAAGGGAAAAAAAACACTTCTAGTTTTGTTTTCCTTCGGGGCATGTTTAGATCTTTCATGTGGAGTAAAATAAGAAGGGAGAAAATTTATTTTTTATTTCTCTTATTTTTTTTAAATTAGAAATAAAAAGTGAGAAAACTCATTTCTCACTTCTCTTATTTGTACCTCTTTTTCTTTTTTCTGTTCCTTTTTGTGCATTCATTTTACACTATCATTTTCTCACATATAAGATGCTACAGTTAATTTTGTGCTTATGTAAATCTCATTTGTAATAAGTTGTATTTTAATGCATTAAATTTTGATATCATATAAATCTTACTTGCATTCCAATTACAATCCAAAAACGTTAATTCAAAATAAATATTTAAATTAATATTATTTGTATGATCAATTTTTTTACTTTCACTTCCACATTACTAACTAAACACCGTAAAACATAATATACTTTTTCACTTTCACCTTCACATTACAACTAAACACTGAAAATGAGAATTACACAAATCTCAGTTCTCGCTACACTTTCACATTTTTCATCATTTCTCACTTACACTTTTCCCTCTCACTTTCAACAAATCAAGCATGCTAACTTAAACAGGAGTTAGTTTGTAGGGAGGCTGACTGCAATTAATTACAAAAATTATAACAAAAAAAGATGTTATTTGATGTATGAGTAAAAAAATTCAGAATCACGTGATTTTTTATTGATAACCTAGTTAGAACATATAAATCAAGATGAATGGTTTGGACATCCACGGGTTGATCAGTTGTGAAGTTCGCACGAAGCGCTTGATGAGAACGGTTCTCATCGTAATAGTCCATTTATATATATATATATATATATATATATATATATATATATATATATATATATATTGGACACAAAACTTTGTTTTTATTAGTTTAAATTGTGATTCTAGTTTTTTAGATCGGGCTTATGGTAAAGTGAGATTGAGCCATGAGATATCCCCATTTAACAGTGACGGGGAAATGCCCTTTTACTCATCGCACACAAAAATAAATTATTTACTTGATTTTTTTTCATTATTCAATGTTACCAAACAAAAATGCCCTAACGGCTGTGATTAATATAAATTTAAGACGTCCCGTGACCGCACCTAATAATTCCATGATTCCTCATCATTTCTGTTTGAACGAGATTCCTCAATTAAATCAAGAACCTTTTTTTAAGCCCCCACCCAACAACCTCAACCGTCAATTTCGGAAATCAGATTTTAGACGTTTTCAGAGTAAAAAGTTTTGAAATTTGATGACGCGTTGTACTGCAAAGAATTGAAGTGAATGCTGAATTTTTCCTCTTAGTTTTCACATCAAATAAAAACAGACTGAAGGGAAAGAAAAAGATATGAGCCTACATCTCAGAGTAAAATTTGAGTTTTTCAACTTTCAAAAAAAAGCAAATAGCCTTTTAAAATTGCATTATAAAAAAAATAGTGGAATTTTTGAGTTTAACGCGGGTTTAAATCGAGGGAGAAAACGAGGATTCTTTCCAAACTTAGCATCAATATCAGCCTTCCAGCTCACAGACTCCTTGGAATATTCCAACATAGTTATTAAATGGGGAATTTAATTATAAATAGTAAAATAGCAAACCAACAATTAAATTCCAGCTGCCCTTGCTCAGTTTTTACATTTATTTTCTTTCCTAATTCAAATAAATTTGTACTTCGTCAAGGAGTTTCCTAACTCATGTCAAAATTTGCGTCCTAATTACATTTCTTTTTGAAATATAGACCTTAGCTCTAGTGCAAGCAGAATTTGAACCCCAACATCTTAATTACATGATAAATTTGTAGGATAAAGTTTTCTTTTCCCTAAGTTGGATTAAATTCATTTCTTTTTCTAATTGCATACACATTGTTAAGGAAACTCCCCCCCCCCCCCCCCCCCTCTTCAATTAAATTAAATTATGTTACTTATGATCAAATTAAGATTTTTTTCCTCGCTTATTTAACCATCTAACTAGTGCCAGTTATTTTTCTACCTTTCAAAAAAGAAGTGAAAAAAACTTAAAAGAGCACAGTTGAAGATTTTGTAAGATATTTCCTAATTCGATTCTTACCCTATTTTTTATCCCATATCATAATGCACGTGCAACTTATATTGGTCAATATATTAAATGTGTCTAATATGTGCACTAAGTTATAAAGATCGGTGGGATCTAATACTACTCTATTATTAGGGTTAGGGCATTATGGAAAGATCACTAATCAAAAGATTATATATAGAAAAGAAGTCTTTCTCTACAGCCACGCATTATTCTCTACCTATAGTAGACTAGGTTTAGCAGAGAGAATGCTTTTCATCTCGTTCTCTACAGTACAGCTCATCATCTCTCGAATAGGTATGTCTTCAAAAGGTTCTCTATAATTCAAAATATTTATCATGCATGCTATTTAGATCAATAGATAGATACAGTTGATCCATTTCCATAATACATAAACTCTAACAAGTGGTATCAGAGCTTATCTATGTTATCTATGTTATGGGATCTACTCAGGTATGATTAATGTTATTTTTTGTTTGAGAAATATTATTTTTTTAGAGCTATTATGTTGAAAGTCTGAATTGAAAAGGACAGATGAAAAGAGACAAGGACTACCGAGGGATTAATTTTGAGTATGGTTGCTTTTCTTTTAGGTTTTTAAATAATTATTTCATTTTCCTTCTTCTTGCCTTTTCGAAGAGGCGGTTGTTTTTTTGGGAAGCTCTAGGTTTTATTTATTTTTCGAAATTGTTTATTGGCCTTTAGACTCGAATTTTAAGGAATTGATTATTTTCGGATCATATCCCCATATGCTTTGCTTATGGCATTTCAAATTTAATCTTTTCAAAGATAAAAAAAGAAAAAATTATCCAAAGAGTCTCATATGATAATTGATTCTGTAGATGAACACTAAATATGTTGTTTGGGTTGAGAATGAGATAAGTACTCTTTCCTATCTTAATTGTCTTTTAATTTAAAATAATCTCTTGTAACATTATCTCTTATTTTGATAATAAATAATGAAGTTATGGATTAAGATAGGTAGATTGGATAATTTTTATTCAAAAGATATGAATCCCAATGAGTAATTGATTTGCTTCTGCAAGAGAATGTTCTTCTCTCATATTAGATTTTTCGAATTTACAGGAACTATTCTAGAGTTTCATGTCAAGGATATGAAAAGATATCTTGACAATTTTTAAATTATTTTTTCAGAGGAACTGTATTTGAGTTATATATATTATCTATTCATGAGCATTTTTAAATTGCAACAATTTTGTATTTCTTAGAGATTTTCATTTAAATTTTTTTATTAAAAAATTTGATCTCTTTGAATTTGAATAAAGAAATTTACTAGTGTATTTATCAAATAATTAAGGTACGTCAAGTATTCTCCATCATCTTTTATGCATACAAGTAAGATGAATTTTAAATCTCAATAAAAGAGATAAGTTTCTTTTCTTTTGTTAAAATATCTTCAAAGATACACATACTTTAGTGTTCAAATGCAAAAAAAAAAGGCAGTGATATTTTTCAGTGTCTAAATTATTTGTTTGTATCGGATACATGTGGCAAATTTGAAAATTTTGTTTTGCATTCTGATTGTATGTTTCAGTATTAGATTTAAACTTCATTAGTGTTCTGTTATGTGAATTGTCAATCTACATTGTTTTCTTAAAAATTGTAGAGATTTTCAAATTATGATTTTGTGAGTGAAACACAAATGGCATATAGTACAACCACAATGATGATCGCAGTGACTAGACATTTCATATCTTATTTAATCATTTCGTTGTGAATTCTCATAGGTGAGGCCATTTATTTGCTTACAATTCAAAGTTCTTTTATTATGGAACTGTTCAAGTTGAGAAATATGATATTACAAATCCAATTTATAATATTCGGGGACTTGTAATTGAGATGTTGAATTTCATTTAAGTTCAGTTTCTCTTATCTGATTAAATATATTTGAAATATTAATTATTACTATTTAAAATTATATAATGTCATGAATGATGAGATTCACATGCTTTGAAGGTGAACTAATTCCAATCTTAAAATAGAAAATTTTGATCAGCAAATACAAGTATACTTGAAATTTAGTATGTACCATCATAATTTCTTTTTAAAGTTTGTATAAGTTTTCTATTGTTTCGTATAAGTTCATGATAATATTATTATCTTACATAAAAGACAGTCTCAGTAAAGCTTTTGACAGCTTAAGGTAAATGTGATTTTTTGAGTCAAATTGTGAATGTGAATATCGTTGCTTGTGTTCAATTAAAGTTTTTTTAGGATTTTCACTAAGGCTTCATTGATGAAAGAAATATTATCACATTTCATAAAGTACAATATCTCTAATGGGGTTTATAGGAGATAAGATTCACGATCATTTGAGTAAAATCTGATATGACTAGATAGATCTGTTCAAAAGTAAACTATTTAGAAACATATTTTTTTTACTCTTATTTTGGGATCCTCTAATTGTGACCCATTAAGATTAACAGTGGTGCTAGATTACTTAAAGTTTTAGATATTACTCAAAGGTGATTATAGAATTTTCGGTAACCTAGTAGGGTAAGATGGACTACACATGTCGATAAAATTAGGATTACCCTAAGCCTAAAGGATAGGAAGTGTTTGTAATTGAACCGAATGTGACAGTCTACTCTTGAGCATAATTTTATCATTAACTAGGTGCAATCATAATTAGTCGTTGCTCAAAGACAAAATTAAATTATTAATTATCGAATCCGCAGAGTGAAAAGGCATAAACCCTGAACACATTAATGCCACTCTGACTCGACCATCTAACACCGGATAGGCTCGTGACAGTAAATAATTGATGCACATATATATTCACATAATTTTTATTATATGCCAGTAAATATTAATTTAGTCTAGAATATTTTCCGCTGCAGTTATGGATCCCACCTTAGTTCATAAGCAATTGACTGGAATAAAGACACTGACATACTCAATTATTCATCATGGAAGATGAAACTCCTGATAGTATTGTATTGTCTTGATTATAATTTTGTGCTAACTGAAAACAAGCTCATTATTGACCCAACAGCTACTGATACTCAAAAGGCAGCAACTCAGGTATTGATTGACAAATGGGTTAAGAGTTAAGACTAACAAGATGAGTATTCTCATAACTGAGTCTTCTATAAATCCCATTATGTTTGGTGAAATTCTAGAAAAAAATGCTAAAGATTTGCGTGTGGTCATCAAGCATCAATTTGAGGAAGCTGTTAAGGATAGACAGTATAGTGGAGTTCATAGAAACTTTCAGACCAATTTTAAGTTCTGGTCGTGTTTTAGATCTGAAAGAGATCTTTTATATGTCATCTTTGAGGCATACTTTGATTTATGTTCCAGAATAATTTGTTTTGGATATGATGTCATTTTTAAGAGTTCTGGTTGTGATATTAATTTGAATGAATCTGATTTTATTGTCCATCTCCATGATGATTTTGTTGATTCTGGTTTGCTGTTTGCTGGTTTATTTAAATTGACGCTGGATGCATCATATGAACAGTTTTTTTTTATCATGTATCAGTTCTTCTCATAACCTTTTACTTACTTCTGCAAAATGTTCTAGAATTTTCTTGCAGTCATCTAGGTTATGGCATAAACATATTAGGCATATTTTCAAAGAGAAATTGTATAATCTTGTGAAGATATGTGTGCTTGATTCTCTAGATTTTTTAACATATTTTGATTGTATTCAAGAAAAATTGACCATATTGAGAAAATTTGAGTTAGGTAAGAGTACAGATCCACTTTGGCTTATCCATATTGATATTTGTGGATTTTTTCCCATCCTTTCTTGGGGAGGTCATAAATATTTCATTACATTTATTGATGATTTCTCTCGTGCCTATACCTTTCCCATCCACTAGAAATCTGATTCTTTAAAAGTTTTCAAGACCTATAAAGTCGAGCGGTAGTTGAATCAGAACATAAAAGCTGTAAGGTTTGATCTAGTGGGAGAATACTATGGCTAGATCGATCAGAACAATCAATACTCTGAACCTTTCTGTAGATTTCTGAAAGATTAAGACATTACGGCTAAGAACACCATACCTGATCTCAATCATCTTCTGTTGTAGTATAGAGTGATATTGTTCTTGAACCTATCATTGCATTTTGATTAGGGGTGTAAACGGGTCAGGTTCGGGTCGGATTCGTGCCATATCCGAACTCAAATCTGATAAGGAATTTGGGTTCGGACTCGGGTTCGGGTCGAAATCTCTTCTTTCTTATCGGGTTAGAGTCGGATTCAAATTTTAAATAGGTGTATTAAAGTTTCAATGATAGCTATTTTAAAGTGTATTTCAATTTTATTAGATGCAAAATGAATATTTATACACTTTGCTTTTATAATAATATGAACAAGTTCTCATTTTTATAATTTTATTATTTAAATATAGTGAAATGTATGATGATAAATACAATTTTATAACAATTACTCTCTTTTCGGGTTTGTTGTCAGGTTTCGGGTTTGAAATAGTCATACCCGAACCCGATCCGATAAGGATTTCAGGTCTAATTTTTAGATCCAAACCCGACCCGTTTGTAAAAGATCGAATCAGGTTTTTTGGGTACCATTTATAGTCCTGATTTTGATCTTACAAAAACTCTTTAACTTAGTAGAGGAAGTACCTTCTAGAGTGTTGAATAATGTATTGATTGATTATATAACTTTTGACTTATACAGTTGATTTAGTTATTAATATTACATGGTGACATTTTGGTGTTGTAACCAAAGAGATTATGCATTACTCATTGAGTGATTTCATTTTTTACATCCTAACTTTAGGTTGGCACCACAAAGGAGTTAAATTGGATTATGAAAGATTTTACATTTTGGTGTACGACCATTCAGTATTAGCTTCTTTTGTCAATCTGATGCTCTAATTTTGATATAGTGCATAAGTCCACACTGGAGAATATTACAGATCCACTCACCAAAAGAATCTTAGTGATCACCTTTCAGGGACATCATGCAGACATGGGGATACTAGAGTCATCTTGATTATTATTTTTCTGAGTTAGAATGTATCTATAATTGCCTTTTGAGTTGGAGTTTTTATATCAATTTTTCAGTAATGTTATTTATATTCTTAGTACATTCTATATTTCAGTTTCATGAGATTTTTCTTAGACAGTTATTATGATGGCTTACGATTATTATGTGATGTTTTATTTCAGCTAATATTATTAACTACCCATTTATAATGTTAAAATTAAAGTTATGCAATTGCACATGTTAAAGTATAAAGTGCCTTTAGAGAAGACTATTAAGGATTTTCAGAATTGCTTGGGCTAGACGTGAGTAGGCCCCATGACCTTAAGCCATCATCTCAATATGAGCGATGGTATTCGCATGACGGTTGTCTAAGTATTGAGATGACGTGTGTATGGTAAGCACACATTGCAGGATATTTATGGAGATGTATTATACACACTATATGTACATTTGTCATATACCTACTAAACTCCACTAATAAAGTTTCTCTCGAAAGCTATTAGGATCATTAGCCCGAAAGTTCACGATATAAATTAGGCAAAAGCATAAGCTTGACTGAAATTTGTCCGTGAACTGTGCTAGTCATCCTTTCAGTTATAGAGTGCCACTAGTTCGAGTGCACCTTGAGTAACGATAAATTTCACATGTAGGTTTTTTTTTTCAAAATCAAAGGATGGCCATCCGCTTTTAAAATAAAATAGTGATATGGGATATTAAAGTTTTTCAAAATAAATATTTTATCAAAATTTTCAGTCGGGTATGTTTTGAGTGGGAGATTGTAAGATATTTCCTGATTCGATCCATACTATATTTCCTATCTCATATCATGATACGCATGCAACTTATGTTGGTCAACATATTAGGTGTGTCTAATATGTGCACTAAATTATAAAGGTCCGTGAGATCTAGTACTACTCTCTTATTAGGGTTAAGGGTATTATGAGAAAGGGGAAGTCCCTCTCTACTGCCACGTTTTATTCTCCACCCATAGGAGGTTAGGTTTAGCAGAGAGAAGGCTTTACATCTCGTTCTCTATAGCGAAAATCCAGATTCGGGTACAGTTCTTCATCTCTCGAATAAGTATGTCTTCAAAAGGTTCTCTATAGTTCATAATATTTATCATGCATGCTATTAGATTAATACATAGATGTACTTGATCCTTTTCTATAATACATAAATTCTAACATAAGGGATAAGGCTTTCAAATCTTCTGAGAGCAAGGTAGGTTTATTTTCTTTTCTTTTTTTGTGAATTTCTCGTAATATATTTAAAATTTATTTTTATTCATATTGTACTTTTATCCTGATTTTTTAGAAAGCATTGATATAATCGCTACATTAAGGGCCTATTTGTTTCGTTGCAAAACGTCGCAAGTCGTAAGTCGTAAAATGAGAATGGAAAAAGTGAACTGTAGCAGAGAAAATATATTGTGTTTTACGGTGTTTGGTTGATAAAGTGAAGTGTAAATGGAAAAGTATATTGTGTTTTACGGTGTTTGGTTGATAAAGTGAAAGTGTAAATGGTAAAGTATATTGTGTTTTACGGTGCTTGGTTGGTAATGTAAAAGTGTAAGTGGAAAAGTTGACCACAAAATTAACTGTAGCAGTGATTTAAATATTATAAATACTATTAAATTAAATCTACTATTACAATTAAATTGTATTAATAAATTTGAGATAAAAAATTAATAATCTTAATATTTTATTTATAACAATAATATTAATAAAATATTAGTATAAATAGTAAAATATTCTAAAATATTAACTAAATAAATAATATAAAATTTAAAAAAATTTAAAGAACATTAATAAAATTTTAAGAATACTAATAAAAAAATAAATATTAAAAAATGTTACAACAATAATAAAATATAGTTATAATATTATAATATTAAAAATACTTGAAAATTATTATAATATAAATTTTATTATAATATTATTGTAATATTATAGAAATATAAAATTAATAAAGTAAAATATAATTATAATTTAATAATAAATTATCATTATAGTATTATTATACTGAATTATTATTACAATATTAACATAATAAAATATTAATATAATAATAAAATATATTATGATACTAATAAAGTATTTTTTATATTAAAAATAAATAATTAAATATATAGTAATTTTATATTAAAGTATAATACTGTTATATTAATAAAATATTAACTCTAAATAAAATAATAAAAAATGGAATAAGTATTAATAAAATAATAAATATTAAATTAAAATAGTAAAATATTAAATATTAAAACAATAAAAAAGTTAAAGATTAAAAATATAAAATAATTAAATAATTAAATAAAAAATTGAACACTATTAAAATATTAAATATTTAATAATATTTAATTATATATTGATTATCAAGTAACTGTTTTGAACTGTAAGTATACTACAAGTGACAGTTACATGACCATAAAATTAACTGTAGCAACTGCAAGTGGGAAAATATGAGTGTAAAAGTGAGATTTACATGACCACAAATTTAACTGTAGCAACTGCAAGTGGGAAAAGAAGAGTTGCAAAAGTGTTTTGCATTTTGCATTTTGCAAACGAAACCAAACAACTTTAAATGTAAAGTTGCAAAACTTTTTGCATTTTGCAAACGTTTTGCAACTTACCAAACACGCCCAAAATATGCACAATGACCTTGCAATTGTTGAATGCATCACTCTGACAGATAACAACCATCATCATCAACCTGATAAATTGAGTTTTAGACCAACATAAACCCAGTCTCATGCTCGAATTCGTACTCCTTTGCTGGAAGCAGTGAATTGTAGACAAATGATGATGAATGGGATCGGTATCAACTGCAAACAACTCCTTCTGTCATGTATCTTACACAATTAATGTTTTAAACTTGTCCGAAGCTCCTCAACAAAATCTGCTCTTTGAGCTACCTCCTCCTTGTTAGCAGCTTCAATGTTCTTTAATTCGACCACACCACTATTAAGTTCTGACTCTCCCACAAACACCACCCGAGGGGTGCCACATTGCTTCGCACCATTACTGTTGATTCACTTTTACACACTCCTTTTATAACAAGAAGGAAAATATCATATCTTTTGCCAAAAGAGACCTTACCTCCAAACTTTGAAGCAGATATGAATGCTCCACGTCAACACGTCTGACAATCTTACTGAAGATTCATGAGTCAATTCAATGATCCATCGCCACCATTTCTTTTTATTGTGACACAGAACCGAGAAGCTGTGTGACTATTTGGTTTAATTAAGGGTTGGAGAGCGTGGGAGTTTAGTCCTATCGATTGGGTGACCATCTCCCCAAGTGGGAGAGTGGACGTCATAATTTGTTGCTGAGGGGGTACGCGCACGCGCGGCCCCCGCCCAATTCTTAATTTCTAAATATTTTTGTGGGCCAAGTTAAAATTTTAAGTGTGTTGTGATTTTAGAAGTTATTGTGTGTTCTGCAAGTACATAGATTGTAATGGAAACTTTTACTCTTTAATTCTTTCTTTCTATCGAATTAATATAATTAAAACTCTCAAATTATATAATATTTACTTAAAAATTTCAAATTATGAAAACTCTCCTCTAATGTTCTAATATAATTAGAAACCTTAAATTATGAAAACTCTTTTTAATTTTTCTCTGAGAATTGAAACTCTCAAATAATGGAGTCTCTTCACTCTCTAATTCTTTTTTTAATCCTATCACAATTGGATTTTTTTCATCTTTTACTTAACTATGTGCTTTTTTAATCAATTCTTTTGTGTGCTTTCTTTGTTAATGTTCTTTTTCGTTCTTCATTTCCGCTCATTTTTTGTATATTTTTATTTTCTTCTTTCTTAAAATTCTTTCTTCCTTGTTTTATAAATTTTATTCTTTTTATTTCAATATTATTTTCTTATTCATTCTTTCTTTATTTTCCTATTTGTATTTTTTATTTCTTTTTTTCTATGGTGAAGAAGAAGAGAAAGTCAATATGTTCTGTGCAAATATTACTTTTCATTCTCTGTAAGGCGTGACCGGGCCAGTCGAGACCATCTGATTTTGTCGACGGCTTTGATTGCTCCCGTCAAAATGGATCCTGAGCTGGACGGGGTCTTTAGGTGATCACTAAGACCCAGGCCCAAGGTCAGGGGCCTCCATTGCACGTCGGAGGGGTCCTGGCGTATCATCTCCCTAAATGGGAGAGTGGACGTCATAATTTGTTGCTGAGGGGGTACTCGCACGCGCAACCCCCTTTAATTCTTTATTATAATTTTTTTTTGGTTCTATTCAGCCGATAAAATAATTTATAGTTATAGCCCGATAATGCAAATTTCAAAATATTTATTATATTAGTTTGGGCCTTAAGCTACTATATTTTAAGTTTAAAGCCCAAGCCTTTGAGAAGACGTGTGACAAACTGGAACCGAGTGCATTCTCAACTCAAGGTAGTTACTCGCGTTTCCCTTCTCCAATCTAGATAGTCTAGCTTAGTTTAATTGATAAATAGATGTATAATTTCAACATTAAAGACTCAAAAGTTATTATTTTAATCGGGGATTTTGGGCGGAATGGCCTAGAGTAAAATTTAATTTGGAAAAAATTCAATTACAATTTCTTCTGCACATGGGAATCATTTTTTTTTCGCGCGCTAGATTATAAACACATGTTTGACTAGTGGTTGAATCATAAAAATATAAAAGATAAGAATACCCTAATTTTAAATTTTAACCGCGACCACGATCGCAACTGACAGCGCTCCGCAACTGCAACTTCAGGACTGTGAGTCACAATCCTCATATAAAGGTTTTCGACCACGAGTCACAGTCCTCACATAAAAGACTTCATTTTCACATTCACTTTATTTTTTTTTGGATCATTTATGAGGACTTCTATCTTAATCGCAGTCCTCGTGACCATGGTCCCAGTCCTCATGGTGCGACCATCTCTTCTATTACTGTGTCACTCCCCTCTCAAAACTTAGCTCCTCTAAAATCGAAATCAGGTCACATAAAAGCCCTCATTTTCATGTTAACTTTATTTTTTTAGAGAGCTTATGTCGTAGTTCTCATGACCATGGTTACATTCCTCATGGTCGCAGTCCTTATTATGAGTTCTGCGATCATCTCTTCTCTCACTGTGTAACTCTCTTCTAAAATCTTAACTCCCCTAAAATTGAGATCAGGTCATGGATCCCAGTTCTTGAGTCACATTTCTCACATAAATTGGTTGCGACCATTTCAGCATCATCATCATCCAGCAAAGATCAAATCAAAAACTCAAACTAAAACTCAAAAGTCATCATGAAAAAAACACGAAAATGATCAAACCAATCACAAGATGATTGTTGAAGAAGATCGAGGTCTGCGGATATGATAAAGAGAATGGATGAAAAAAAATCAAAAAGAGAATCTAATCGGCCAGACCTGAAAAAAGTAAAATTGAGAAAGAGAAAATAAAGTTTGTTATATGGTGGAGTCCAATTTGAAATGGGCCATTGGTTGACATTGATTGAGACTGAGGCGAAAATAAATTTGTAATTGAGGTTTTTCTAAATTAATTGATATTATTGTCCTTATTAGTCCTTATTATTGTCTTCATTAATATTCATTCTATTAATATTAATATTAATGGTTTATGGGTACATGAATATTTCATCTATAAATATGCATACCCATATGCTTATCTCCAAAATAGAACATGAGCAAAAGAAAATAACTCTTCATCTCCTTTATTTTTCAAACCACATCTCTAAGCTTATATTATGTTTCATCCTTTACTTTCTCTCATGAGCATGTTGAGCTAGAGGCTCGTGATCAACTCCCCTTAGTGGTCATGCACATAAGGGATATCGGTTGAGAGAGCTTTGTACTGCTAGGGGGTTATCTGCCTTGATTGACTGCATGAAGTCGGTGATATATACTTTAGGACAGTGATTACACTCCTAGCCTGAGGCCAATAACATCTTTATTATTTCATTATGTTATGTTCAACTGTAGAAAACTAAATATAGAACAAAAATTTCCCGAAGCCTAAGAAATCAGGTATCAGGAGGTTCAGACAGAATTTAAATTTCTTACAGGCCACTGCTACTTTAGACGTGCCGGAAGAAAACCGAGTTCATATGAACCATTATGTTTTTTTTTTCGGATTGGCAAATCCAGTAGTAGTGGGATGCAAATTGGTGGTTACAAATTTGACACTTTATTAGTATAGTGTACATATGAATTTTGCTATGAATAAGAATAAAAAAAATGTAAAATCTATTTTATACTTGCAGAAATTGTTGAAATGTTGCCGAGAAGGGAGAAATATAATATTCTCTTTATTGGGAGATAGAAAGAGGAAAAGTTTTTGGAAGAAACTACACTTTTTCGGCGTACATTTATTTTTTGTGTAAAATGTAATTTTTTTCTTGAAGAAATTAGGCTTCTTGGGTGTACATATATGAGAAGTCGATGGATTTTAGGGTCTACTATTAAAAGCAACCAGGGAAGCATAGGTCGATTAATTAATACTAATTAATTAGATTTATTATAAAATTACTATTCATATTTTATAATGAATAATAAAATAATCAGCTAACATTTTACTAAACCATTATTATTTGTTAAACTAATCAACCATTGATTAGTTAATATTTATTGACCAATTAGTAATTAAAAAATATTAAATATAATATCATGATTAATTATTGTTTTAAATCAATAATTAAACATATTATTTTTAGAAGCTATTAATTAATTAAAAATAACTAACTCTTTGTCACTAAAAGTTATTGTTAATTAATAAATAGTAATTATTATTTATTTCTATCGATAAGTTATATTAATAATAATAATAACTCTATAATTATTAGCATTAAATATGTACGCTACTGGGCGGGTACGAGATGTTACTGCGACGTACATATACAAGGCAGAAATACCTTCACGTATGTAGCTAAGTATCAGTATAGTACACGAGTCACAGTACAGAAGTACGTGGTAATATATATTCCAACAGAAAAGAGTATAAGTATGCAATTATCACAGAATATGACATAATATTACATGAGTATTACATCACAAAAAGGCACAAAAGTATGATTTACAAGTAGAAAAAATAATGTAGGAAGATGCTCACGAGTCGTAAAAAAGGATTCTCATGAACTGGTCAAAAGGGAAGCAGGCCGGGAACAGGCTACTGCCAATCCGCTTGCTCTTCAAGAAAAGTTTGATCTTCAATTGAAGGGTTCACTTTGTTCCAAACTTCAGGATCTAGACATGCAGGTCGACGGTTGTCAAAAACAACCCAACGAGTACGAAAAATGAAGCCAGGTGGCGTGCATAGACAAACACGTGTTTATCAGGTAATGTGTTGTATGCTCAGCCACACAAGCATAGATTAACTATAACAAGCAGTGTAACATAAAATCAGTATTGAGCCAATAATGAAATTAGATTATTATATTATTATTAAGACTCGTCTGATCCATATGTTTTAATATGTATCCAGGTGTCCCAGCACACATACATCCACTTATGAGTAAGATGAGGTTGGTTATTAAAACTGATGGGGGATCAACAAATCATGTTTATAGTGAGTCCCGTGCATACCTGAGACAACGGCCTTAGAAGCCTCCATAGTGAGCTGGAACCTGCCGCTAAGCAGGGTTGCGAGTACACCCCACTGGCACACCAGGTGGCCTTCAAGTAGAACTGAAGTTTCAGTTGCATAAAATTTGACAATTATAAACACATACACATATTGATTCAATTATTTTTCTCAATTCCGCTGTAAGTTGCCCAATTATTACAAATTTATGTCCGTGACGATTGTTTTACAGTGATTAACATGAATATAATAGCAGGAGTACATGATCTCTGAGTGTAACATGTTACCAGGTGTCAAGTTCTCGTAAAGGTGATAATCATGGGTCATGTAATTAACAGGGCAAGTGTCATGGTACCAGGTGAAGTACAACAATACAAGTAAAATACAGGATCATGCCAAGCCAGTACAAAACCATTTCAAACTCTTCAC
Source organism: Agave tequilana (assembly GCA_038442645.1). NCBI lineage: Eukaryota > Viridiplantae > Streptophyta > Magnoliopsida > Asparagales > Asparagaceae > Agave > Agave tequilana. Next base: position 31,712 of record JAVJIF010027912.1, on the reverse strand, counting down.
ATCCACAATAATATTAATTATAAATTAAACTATTAAATACCCACGATGAGCTAAGCAAAACAGGAGTGAAGCTAGGCTATTTCTGGCGAGGCTAAGCCATAGGTAAAGCTATGCTCTTAGCACGTAGCGCGAGGCACACGATAGAGTTAAGCTAGCATGCAGCGCTAGGCGCTAACGCACTCGACGGCTAGCACTTGCGGTGAAGGTAGCGTAAGACCTGCCACCTACCACTCGATAAGTGATTCATCACTTCTAGTGGAGACGCGTGTTTAGCTATATGATAGGTGTCAAATATGAGAAATGTCTGTTCGATCACATAGCGACTTTTAGGTGCATCTACTCCAAGCCCGTTGCCCATACAGCATCAAGAGCGAACCTTCGCGTGAGACTACCAGTCTTAACCTACCTCATTTGCCAAATTTATGTGCTTAATCAAATTTCAAATATCTCAACAATTTTTATGCACTAATAGATAAAATATGTTATTGATTGCTAACCATCCAAAAAATAGTGTATAAAAAATAAAGTATCATCCAAAAAATATGAATCAATCAAAAAGTATTACAAAACGTCACTACATCTACATTAACATCTATATAAATCAAAACTTTAACATGACTGAAAAATAATGTAGAGTCTAATGGCTTGGTCAAATGATCAGAAACCATGTACTCCATCGGTATATACTCAAGTGTGACTTTTTTGATCAGTTTCTGCTGAAGTTGAACTTCACATCTCTGTGCTTAGTCTTCAAATGGTTTCTAGCATTCTTCACGTGACCTATTGATGCCATGCTATCATAGTGAAGAGTGCTTGGATCTGATGAATACGGTACGACCTGAAAGTCCTGAAGAAATCGCCTCAACCAAATGGCTTATTGTGTTACTATTGAAGTCGTGATGTACTTGGGTTTCATTGTTGACTGAACTACTACTAACTGCTTCATTCTACACTAAAAGATTGCCCCTCCTCCGAGTAAGAAGGATGAGGAAGTCAATTTGCGCTCGACCAGATTGCTGGCATAATCAACATCTGTATAACTGTGGAACCGTAAATCTGACCCACCATAGCATAACATGTAGTTTGTCGTACCTCTCAGTTATCTCAATACCCTTGGTACTTGAGTGAGGAGGACTGGGATTCGATAGAACAAGTCTCAGTAATTCAACAATGAATCGAGATGAGTACCCAACATTGCATACATCAAGCGCCCGACGATGTTATAATACAATATTTTTCACACGTGAAATATACAAATTGTTGTTCTTTATCCTAAATTTTTTTTTGAGTGGCTTAATTTTCTTTCTTTTCCTTTTTTCTTTCCCCTTTAACACAGACTAAGTTCCTTGAACATAATAGCATTAGGCATCCCTATAAGGAGAAATTGTGTTTTCGTGCAACTTCATCCTCAGTATGTGTTTTTAAGTCCTTGGGCCGCCTATGATTTAGGCATGTAGCTGCATGGTGAGCACAAACTGAACTATTATTTTGTCTTTTACTAAAGATTAAAGAAGAATACCGTGTGCTTGCCACCCAAAAGCTAATGTAGAGTAAAACGGCAAGAAAGGGTTGAGCCTTATGCGGCGAAGAGTGCTCAGACTAAGAAAAGAGAAGTACAAAAAATGATAGAGAAAAGTAAGAAATTATATAAATAATAAAAAAACAAGAAAAGTAAGAAATTATATAAATAATTAAAAAACAAGAAATTAAAGCACAATCTTCCCAATTATGTGAAAATATCTTCTTCACGGTTAGTTTAGTACGGTCAAGCCGGTTAAAATCTGTCTTTCCGATCTCTTCCCTTTGTGTTCTTCTGGTGTCTAATCTTCTTTCCGTTTAGTTTGGTAAAAAGTAAAAGTAAGAAATCAAAATTTTCTTCTTCAGTACAGATCGGTATGTCGTCTATCCCTAAAGAATGTTTCCATTCTAAAGTTTGAAGTAAGATCTAAAGTGTCTCAAAACAAATATAATGAAAGTGCGAGTGTGAGAGCTTAATTAGGATTAGATTTTGCTCACATGCTACACACATGAAATAAAAATATAATTGATGTTAAAATAAAATTTATTAAAAGTTATTTTCTATACCTTTTTGTACATACACATAGATCGTATAACTACTGTAGCGAAAATGTACCTCTTTGATGCGAAGGGTTTATCCTCGAAAGAGCGTTCTTCTTCTTGACACTGGACGGAACTATAATCAACATTGTGAGATTCTTCATCACGATTCATGATCCAAGCAGAATAGATGACTTTGTTGGAGGCTTGAAGAAGATGAGGAGTTGCAATTCATTGAACGCAATTGTATATACTTGCTAGTTGATTTAGGGAGAGATTATCCTCCTTATATAAAGAAGGCCAATCCTAGTCCTAACCAGTGTAGGTGTATCCCAATTCCTCAACAAATCTCATCCGTTGACTCAATCTGACAACCTAGATTGAAAGTTCACCTAGAGAGGAGTGAATAGGTGAAGTGCTAATCAAATGCAGAATTATAAAATCTATGGCTAACAAATCTAACACACAAGAGAATTCTAAAGAGTGAAGCCGAATTTTCAGTGAAGGGCTCTAGAACCTCTCCTCAAGATTTCTCTTTTATAAAAGTTGAGGTGCTTCAATAACTCTCTTGGATAATAACAAATGTAGGTACAATATCAACCATATATCAATAAGCAACAATAGTAATGCAAGATATAAACAAGTAGAGTTGAGAGATAGCAAACATAAAAACAAAGATAAGTTTCAAGGTTCTCTGCCTTCATCTATAAGGATTTTTACTATCTCTACAAAGAAACTCTACAAAGGAAATTACCCCTGCTCAAGAGGCTGGCAGAAAGCCAATGAACCTCTACATGAGAGGTGGGCACAAAGTTAAGACACAAATCCAATGCAAAATGCAAATATACATCTACATAAGAGGTTAGCACAAAGATGTTTGAGAAAGTAGACACTTGGAGATCACAAATATCACAAAACAGAAATCTCACAATAACAAGAAATCCTAAAAGGATGACAGAAATGATAGTTCAAGATTGTGAGAAAACTAGAAGCTTTGAAATGAAGCTCTTAAGAAAATACTTGAGAAAATTTTCTTGAAGAAATAGAATTTTGAAACTTGAATTTCCAAAAATTTGTTTCTTGATTTTTTAAAACTTTAAACATAAATTTTCTCAATCAAAAATCTTTTCAAAATCTCATAAAACTCTTCTCAAAGTCTTCTAAAATTCATGTAAATAAACTCTCTCTAATGACACCTATTTATAGGAGTAAGGTAGAGATGATTAGATATTAAATCCAGTTGTCAATACAGTGATTAAACCCAAATAAAGTAAAATATATCCGTTTGATAGTAAAACAAAAATATTCAAACAGAAAAATAGTCATTTCTGGCAGTTTGCCGGAGGTCGATTGACCAGACAGTTGACCTCTAACAGATATAAAAATAGCCATTCGAGCCAGCAGCTGACCGCTCGGTCGACCGAGCTCAAACAAAGAGCTCAACACTCTGGCGGTCGATCGAGCAGTCGATTGAAACCGATAAAAAGATAGCACTGTTCCTACTGTGGTCAATCGGTTGGTCCACCGACATGCATATTCACAAAGCTGTGCATATCCAGTCGACCAGCTCAACCCTAAATTCAGATTTTTTAAGTTCGTTTTAAATACATCCTTAAATCCAATAAATCTTTGTAAATTCTATAAAAATAAGTTCAGGTAAATATATTAAGGCACCAATATGTGTGAACAAAAATTCAACACATATTACAAACATGTGAACTATTTTTGAGATGTTAAATACTTTTTTTTAAATACAAAAATTATTTTTCCAAAACTAAACTATAAATTAAAAAATAAGTTTTTTCAAAACTTGTATAAATACAAAAATAAGTTTATTACTCTCAATTTAAGCACAATGTGTATGGATAGAATCCAATACAGTGTAAAATGATATGAACTTATTTTTGAGAAAATTCATTCATGAAATCAAAAACATATTCCACTTAAATCGAAATGGGTTAAACCGAAATTTTTGATATTAAAAAACAATATTAAACTTATGTGTGTGTGCACGCTTGAGCCATCAAGTGTAATCTAAACTTTACACAAGATCGAGACATATAGACTCTAATCTACTTCTTCATGATGTGATCGTTCTTCTCCGCTTGACTCAATTAAAAACTTGATTCCTTAAAGCTAAACTCCATCTTGAGTGTTTGATGTATTTTTTATACTTGAGCTCTTGAATCAATATGTGTTAGCTTCAAAGTTGGCTTTGAGTGTCTTGAGGAAGCTAAACACCAACTAAGATTTTGATCAATATCTGAAACTTAAACAATACAAGACCATTAGTACTATAACTACACGAGTTAATCATCATCGAAACTAGAGTGATAAGCCTTTGGACCAACAATATCCCTTTTTTAATAATGATAAAACTCATGAAGTTATATATGCATAGCTTAGTGAAAAGCTTTGTAAAAGCTCTCCCTTAACTCATGCATAATAAATAAATAATAAGATATTCAATCAAAGCTAATTTCTCTCCCCTTTGCAACAACAAGTACGACATAAACATATATGCAAAATATGAAACATGCATATATAAACACTAAATCTCACTCCTCCTTTTTATCAACTCATCAACAAAGGGTTAAACACACCAAAGTAAAGTAAATATATATGCGACATAAATTCATGATGAAGAGAGGCATTAAGTTAACCCCCCTGTTGCATACATGTATTACATGGAGAATGGATAACTAAATCATAAATCACATAGACATAATATATAATGTACAGATGAAGATGTTAAGCTCCCTATACACGTGTACTATATACAGAAGAGAGGTCAAGCTGTTCTTTATGCAATATACTCATCACAAATTTACATATAAAGGAGACGTTAAGTTAACTCCCCTTGCATATAAAAGCAATACATATCAAAAATAAATTTTAAAAACAATTGAAATTTTAATTTTCTAAAGGATAATAATTGAAGGATACCAATTGTAAACTTGAAATCAATTGTAAGTTTGAAACAAATTTTGAAACCAACATAGATACCAATTTGCAAAACAATTTTGATACCAATTGAAGGTTTAAACATGAAACCAATTGAATAGATAATGGAAGTCCATAATATCAATTTGAGACTCTAAGTAATTTGAAATATAGATACTAATTGTAATAATTTATACCAATAAAAAATATGAACAAATTTTAAAAGAAAATATTTTTTTCTCAATAAGGATGGAAAATACCAATTAAAGTCAAAAAATTTCTCTCCTTTTTTAAAACAACCATAGAACTAATGCATAAGCTTATAAAAATATATCAATTTATTTAGAAATAAAATCAAGCTAAGTATGAAACTAATTGTGCTATAAAAATATATATGGACAATGTTAAACATGCACAATCAAACAAAATATGTATGATGCCAATTGAAAAACCACTTGAAAATATAACACATACATATATAGATAAACATAAATGAATATATAAAAATAAAATATCATGATAATCATGTGTATAACTCATTAAAATCACCAACCTATATACATAAATTAAAAATATAGTCATTTAATCATACAAGGAATGAAACCCAACCATCCGCCCAATAAGGGTGGTTTTAAAAAAAAAAAAAAGTATCGGAAATAGTTTGAAATACCAAATGTAAAGAACGACCAAAAATACATTTTAAAGAGAGTACATGTATAAATGTAAGAATCATCAAAATTAGAATATATACACATAGCTAAATAATAATTGCACAAAGAATATGAATCTAATTTGACACAAAATCAAGAGTGTATCTCAAAAGTTATACAAGTATATCATAAGTTCTAATGAGATTTACATTTAAAAACATAATCAAAATATGCAAACTATGATATGCTAAAAATCATTCAATTAAAGCATTTGTAAGCATAAGATAAAAGATAGAGATAGTTGCCAAACTGATAGAATTAATCTCCATTTCTCCAAAACAAAGTGATCCTCCTACCTAAACTCCTTGATAGTGAGTCATCCAATTATTTGTTCATCAAACACCTATTGCATTCACCAAAAAAGCACCAAATTCTCTCACATTTTGAAGAGCCCACACCTGCATCAAAAATAATTGGAATGGACTTTAGTACCCAAACTTTCTTGGGTCCTTGAATGATAGTATTTCGAACCAAAACATTTGTATTTGAAATTTTTAATCTATCAAAACTAAACTTCGATAACCTTTTCGACACAATGTGAACAATGACACATGTTGGCATACTTATGAGTATGATGTATATGTGCATGCCATGGGGTTTGTGCATGAATTTGTGAAACTTGTTTCTTTTAAAATAAGGATTTCAATCTTTTATGGTCAAAAACACATTAGCTCAAAATTGAGCTTAAACAATCAATCTTGTTCTTCAAAACATAAATCTTATTTTTATCAAAATTTAAAGAAATAATATTAACATGAGAAGCGCAATCTTTTTTATTCGATATCAGCTCAACTTTGTTTTTCAAGAAATCATTTTCTTTCAAGACAAAATCAAGTTTTGAAAATAAAGCATCATTTTCTTTCTTCAATTTCAAGTTTCTCTTTTTTATTAAATCATATTTTTCAAAGATCTCTTCACTACATAAAGTGAGATTATCATTTGATAAATTTTCATTCTCATCAATTTCGGATTTTGAATTTACCTCAAGGGGGTTATCCCCTTGGACTATGAAACACCTATGTGCGGAATCATACTCGGATTCACTATCTGAATCTCAAATGGTCGCTTTCATTACTTTCTTCTTACTTTTTCTTCTTGGGTCACTCCTCCTTTCACTCTTGAGGTACATATTTACGCTCTTCACTAGAAAAGTTAATTTTTCTTCATCTTCCGAGGTGTTGGAGTTGTAATGCCTTTCTTATTGAGTACTCTTGCAGAGGCCTTCGGTGCAACACCAATCTCTTTTTGTAACTTACAATCTTTTCATACATTCATCTCTATTTCATGGGTCTTCAAGTTTCTCATGAAATGGGAAAGTTCATTTCTTCCTTAAGCTCTTTCAAGGTGGTAGTTTTGACTTCCCAAGCTTGAGGAAGTACTCTAATAATTTTTCGCAGTTTTTAATTATTGTTGATAGGCTTATCTAGAGAAATGAATGCACAAATAATTTTAGTGAAACGGGTAACCATATCATCTATTGATTCATTATCAAAATATGACAGCTATCATATGAGAATTATGCAAATCAATTTTAGCTTTCTTGAATTGTGATGTGCCTTCATGAGTATGTAGGCTGTCTAAAAATGACTAACCAGGCAAGCCATCAAAGAAGCAGGGGACTGAAGCCCGCGTCTCAGCATCAAGGCGCGTCGGCCCGAACCCGCGTCTCAACTTCAAGGCGCGTTTGGTTCAAAGCCCGCGTCTCTACATCAAGGCGCGTCGGCCCGAAGCCCGCGTCTCAACTTCAAGGCGCGTTCGGTTCAAAACCCGCGTCTCAGCATCAAGGCGCGTCGGCCTGAAGCCCGCGTCTCAGCATCAAGGCGCGTCGGCCCGAAGCCCGCGTCTCAACTTCAAGGCGCGTTCGGTTCAAAACCCGCGTCTCAGCATCAAGGCGCGTCGGCCTGAAGCCCGCGTCTCAGCATCAAGGCGCGTCGGTTCAAAGCCCGCGTCTCAGTTGCAACCGCCCCAGATCGTGGAGGTCAGTTACCGCGCGTATAGCGGGTAACGGCCCCTCATTCAGGCGCATTTTTAGGGGGCACGATCACCCCTTAAGACCCCTATAAATAGCCCTGTTGGCTATGAAGGAAGGGTCGATTGATTAAAAAAAAAAAGAGGGAGAGGGTCAGGCATTCTTGAATCCAGAATCAGAGAAGGGTCGGGCGAGCAAATTAAATCCAAAGGTCGGAGATTTTGAGAGAAGCACGACGCCAACAAGAGAGAAGACTCTTCAGCAGGCTTACTGAGTACTAGCCGCTCTTCGCTTACCTCCTCTTTGAGAGTTTGGTAGACGGAGCTGAGTTACTCCCCTACCGGCCGAAGAGAAGACCCCCGACGGTCCAGGACGGTCATCTGGTCAACGGAGAACAAGATTCACTCTCCATCGCCACACGAAGAACCCAGCCTTAAACAAAGGGAAGATTCAAGCATCCTCCCTCCCTTGTAGTCGGAATATTATTTTGTTGTAATCTTTCAACTGATTCAAGGAAATTTTACGGCAAATCTCTTTCCGTACCGAACAAGAGATGGCGACTCCGCTGGGGACGGGAACCCATCTTCATAAGTGACGGCCTGTCACCATCAGAGAAGAAGGATCTAATATCTCTTATACAAGAGTATATAGACGTCTTCGCCTGGAATTATGAGGACATGCCTGGACTCGATCCTCAAGTGGCTATGCACCGCCTCAACATCAGTCCGGATGTAAAGCCCGTCAAGCAACAGCAGCGACGGTTTCATCCAGAAGTAATGGAAGCCATTCAATCAGAAGTCAAAAAGCTCATTGACTCTGGCTTCATCAGGGAGGAACAACATCCCGACTGGGTAGCTAACATTGTCCCCGTTGCTAAGAAGAACGGGAAGATCCGGATCTGCATCGACTTCCGCGATCTAAACGAGGCCTGCCCCAAAGACGAGTTCCCGTTGCCAATCACAGATGTCATGATTGACAATACATGCGGGTTCGAGCGAATGTCCTTTATGGACGGATTCTCAGGTTACAATCAAATCAAGATGTACCCTGACGACGAAAAGCATACCTCCTTCAGGACACCTCTAGGAGTATACTGCTACACCGTCATGCCCTTCGGACTAAAGAATGCAGGGGCAACATACCAAAGGACTATGAATGCCATTTTCCACCAGCAGATACGCAAAACGGTGGAGTGCTATGTCGATGACATCGCGGTGAAAAGCCGCACTAAAGGCGATCACATAGCGGACCTAAAAGCGGTCTTTGACATCATGCGGGCTCATCAATTGAAGATGAATCCCACCAAATCATTCCTGGGGGTAGCCAGCGGAAAATTCCTAGGGTTTGTTGTAACCTCTACCGGAATTCATTTGGATCCGGAGAAGGTTCGCGCCATTCAGGAAATGCAACCTCCAAGAAGCCTCAGGGAGCTCAGAGGATTGCAGGGACGACTGGCATACATCCGCAGATTTATTTCAAATCTCTCCGGAAGATGCCAACCCTTCGCTAAGCTGATGAAGAAGGGAGTCTCGTTCATATGGGACGACGCTTGCCAGCAAGCATTCGAGGAGATCAAACGATACCTCACCCAACCACCAGTACTTACAGCTCCGGTATCCGGAAAACCCTTCCTGGTGTACGTCCGATCGATGGATCATTCTTTGGGAGCTCTACTAGCTCAGAATGATGACCAAGGACGAGAACAAGCAATCTACTACCTCAGTAGAACGATGATCGGGGCCGAACATCGATACAACCCGATCGAGAAGGAGTGTTTGGCCTTGGTGTTCGCTATTCAGAAAATGCGACATTATCTGGTAGGCCAAACTATAAATGTCTTATCAAAAGTCAACCCCCTGAGGTTGCTTATGACAAAGCCTTCATCATTGAATGGCCGGCTGGCGAAATGGGCTATATTGCTCTCTCAATATGAGATGCACTTCCTGCCACAGAAGGCCATTAAAGGACAAGCGGTGGCGGACTTCTTAGCCGAACACCCAGATCCGAGGGCAGCCAAACTTTATGAGGATCTCCCAGATGAGGTCGCTGAAGTATGCCTGACTCAGGCAACATTCGAAGGACAAGTATGGCAACTTTTCTTCGATGGTGCATCAAGGGCAAGCCCAAAGGGACACACAGTAGCGGGGGTAGGAGTAGTACTCGTCTCCCCACAAAACTACGTGATCCCCCGGGCTATCTCGTTAACCGAACCCTGTTCCAACAATGTGGCGGAATACAACGCTCTCCTGATTGGGATGCAATTCGCCGATGAGATTGGCGTTAAAAATCTCGAGGCGTACGGTGACTCCAAACTCATCGTCAGCCAAGTTCGCGGAGAGTATGAGGTCAGACATGAAGATCTAGTACCCTACTACGACGCGACAATCCACATGGCGGAGAAGTTTTCAAACTTCTACATCGACCATGTGCCGCGAAGCCAAAATGCGCATGCAGATGCCCTCGCATCTCTCGCAGCTTCCCTAGCTCTCCCAGCAGGAGCAATGGAGAAAGTATTCGTCTATAGCCACGACCTATACTGTCCAAAAATTTCCCCCGGAGACTACCCAGGGTCAACAGGAGATCGTCGCGGTAAAGAAACACTTGAAGTGTCAACCGCTCCAGAGCTTAAAGACTGGCGATTTCCCTATATTGATTATGTCTTATACGGCATCCTGCCTGAAGACACCAAAGAGGCGGCCGCCATTCGGAGGAAAGCCCCCAAATTTTACTATAATGCGATCACGCGAACACTGTACCGTCGATCGCATGACGGGATCCTGCTCCGGTGCCTCTCATCAAAAGAAGCCCGTGAAGTGTTGAAAGAAGCCCACGATGGTATTTGTGGAGCTCATCAACCTGGCCCGAAGCTGGCAAACCGACTCCAAAGATTGGGTTACTATTGGCCCAAGATGATTGTCAACGCCATCTCCCTCGCTAAGAGATGTCACGCCTGTCAAATACATGGCGATTTCATCCATCAAGCACCAGGGTATCTCCACTCTACGACCTCTACTTGGCCGTTCGAAATGTGGGGATGGACGTGGTTGGCCCCATCAGCCCACCATCGTCGAAAGGACATCGGTTCATTCTAGCAATAACCGATTACTTCTCCAAGTGGGCCGAAGCTGTTCCTCTAAAAGAGGTAAAATCGTCTAACGTGATCAAGTTCGTGAAACATCACGTTATCTATCGCTTCGGTGTGCCTCGGCGGATCGTCCATGACAATGGACCCCAGTTCATCAGCCAGGCTTTCCAGAGATTCTGTGCTAAGTTCAGAATCCAGAGTGTGTCATCAACGGCATACTATCCTCCCGCCAACGGCCTCGCGGAAGCTTTCAATAAGACTATTGGCAAGCTTCTCAAGAAATTCGTCTCGAAAAGTCAACGAGACTGGGACGATAAGTTGGGTGAATGCTTATGGGCATATCGTACGACCGTGCGAACCCCAACTAAAGCCACGCCATTTTCCTTGGTGTACGGATGTGAAGCTGTCCTCCCACTGGAAATCCAAATTCCATCTCTACGCGTCGCCCTGACCGCCGAGATGACAACAGAGGAGAAGCATCGACAGCGACTCCAAGAACTGGAGGCCTTAGACGACAAGCGTCTGCAGGCCCAGCAGCAGATCGAGCTTTATCAAGCTCGCATCACCAGAGCCTTCAACAAGAAAGTCAAAACGCGAACTTTCAAGAAAGGCGACCTTGTCTTAGCCGTCCGGAGACCCATGGTCATGACGCACAAGACAAAGGGAAAATTCCAACCCAAATGGGAAGGACCATTTGTAGTAGAGTCGGTCTACTCGAATGGATCGTATCGTCTCATAACCTCTAATGGCGATACACTCATGATGCCAATCAATGGCAAATTCCTGAAGAAATACTATCCCTAGATGGTGTTCTTCTGCCGATCAAGTTAATACCACACCTCTGATCAAACATCCAACGCCTTCGACGGCTAAGGATAGAGGAAAATGTTGGCATCTAAGCCCAACATAAGTCCTCGACAACTCATCATGCTGAGGGGAATAGCATGACTAGCCCAACTCAAACGGTAGTTGGTAAAGGCACCTCAAATCCGTTGACAGCTGAGGGTTTGCTAAAAATCCTAAGTGGACCTGATTCCACTCTCTCCTCCAAAATCTCTTACCAATTCTCATCCATAGAATGGTAGGACCACAAAATGCAAACATTACTACGTTAAACACTATACCTCTGGTAATGAATACTCCTTGTCGAGTACAAGCCCCGCTTGTTACCTCTACATAGAGCAGCAAACTTCAAAATTGCCAAGTTAACACTATACCTCTGGCATTTCAAATTCCACTTGTCAATTCTCATCAATAGAATGACAGGTCCTCAAATTGCTCCTATCAAGAGCCAATTCTTGTCAAGTTAATATCACACCTCTGACAAACTACTGTTTAAGTTAACATTACACCTCTAAGCAGTATATCAGGTGCCCGTCAAGTTAATATTACACCTCTGACAGTCACCCTTTCTTCAGACTTCCATATCGAAGCTGAAATGGACGATGCCAAGTTAACACTACACTTCTAGCATCCGAGTCATTGCTAAGTTCAACAATACACCTATGGCTATGACCTTTCCTCGACTTCCTTAAGCCGAGGCGAACGATGCCAAGTTAACACTACACTTCTAGCATCCGAGTCATTGCTAAGTTCAACAATACACCTATGGCTATGACCTTTCCTCGACTTCTTCAAGCCGAGACGACTAATGCCAAGTTCAACATTACACCTCTAGCATTACCCTCACTGTTAAGTTAAACATCACACCTATGACAGTGACACCCTCAGTTTTCCCTTATAAAACTGAGATGTCGATGAGTTAAGTTAATATCACACCTCTAACTCATGTCCTTGTCAAGTTAACATTACACTTCTGACAAGACTATTTCCAACCCGTTAAGTTAATATCACACCTCTAACGGTAAGGACTTCCCTAGATTCCCCCGCGAGTCTAGTTTCATTTGATATTCTCCCCACAGAATATCGAATTCATTTTGGAGGCATTGTTGGTTAACATTACACCAATAAACAATGTTTCCATCAACATCCCCAGCTGATCTGAAATCAAGTTAAGCACAAATCCTTGATAAAAGTTCATCTTTCCTGGGGGTACGAACTCCACCTGTCACTTTCTTCCACAAAGTGGCAGGTCCACCAAAAATCACCTCTGTCAAGTTAAGCTTACACCTCTGACAGTGTCATGAAAGTTCTTGAAACAAGATCTTTCCTCATATCTTTTGACTTATTAAGATTATGATTATAATTTTGATAAAGATCAAAAGACTTCCTTGCTCCTACATGTCCAACCAAAGGCAAAGAGTTCGAGACAAAAGAAGTAAAAAGGAGGGTGTCACTTTTATTTATATCCAAAAATATGAAAGTGATACAAAAACGCTCTCTTATACAAATAAGATTGAGCGTTACAAAAAAAGAAAAAAGAAGGGAGGAGAAGGCTAAAAATCTCGATCTGGTAGAGAACGGATGCGCTCCCTGAGACGATGCATCTCATGCTGACGTGCCTTCTCAGCCTCCATCATCGCCTGGACCCGCAGCTCCTCTTCAGATAGGCAGGGTTTTTCAGCCAGCTGGGCTCGCAAAGTCTCCAATCTGGAGAGATGAACAGACTGGCTCTCTTCAGCCCGTACCCTTGCAGCCTTCTGCTCCTCTAGCTTCTTCTGGAGGGCGACGAGCTTCTCTTCATTAACAGCTAGCATGGCTTTGGCCTTAGCAATGGCAGCCCGAGCGTTGGTAATAGCAAGCTCTGTGTTCTGCATGATAAGCTCAGTATCCCCTGAGTCTTCAATCAGCCTTTGGCATTCAGCCTGGGAACGCTCAAGGTTGCTGACCTCTTCGGCAATTTGTACTTCCACTTCCTGTCGCTCTTGCCTTTGGGCAGAAAGGAGGCTATCCAGGATGACTTGGGTTTCGTGGAGGGAGTCAGCTTCGTCTAAAGACTTCAGCTCTTTCAGGTCATTCTCCAACTGATCCACCACCCGCATACATGCCTGAGCAAGAGGAAGGCCCCCGACTAGCTCGATGTTCTCGGCCACATTCCCGAGAAATCTCCGGGCAAAGTCAAAAGAACGACGCCCAGAAAGGATAAAGTCGATGCACGATCGCATCGCTTCAAAGAACTGCCGCACCGTACTGCGCGTCAGGAAGTCCATGCTGTCATCACCCGGAACGCTCCCCGACCCCCTTTCTATCTCGGAAGAAGGGGTGTAGGCCGGCTCTTTTTGCGCAGAAGTCATGCTAACCGCCGATACGGCAAGAGCAGAACCAGCCACTGGTGCTTCCGGAGGTGCTATCCCTGCGGGAACTTCCGCGACCAATGATGGAGTGGCAAGCACGATTTCCTCAGAAACTTCATTTGAAACTTGAGCCGTGCAATCTCCTGGGAGTGGACCTGCCTCCACCCGAGCCTCCTCGACCTCAGTAGTGGCTTCCTCCTCTGGCAGAGTGGAAGGCTCCCCAGTCTCAGCAACTGCCCCCTCTGAGGGCATCTCAGCAGCGGAGGTCTCAATTCCCTGTGGTCGAGTCAACTCTCCCACCATCTCCTCAATATGCGAGGAGGTTGTAGCCTCGGCATCTCCAGCTGACCCTGCAATATAAAATGAAGAATGTCAAGACATCTTCTTCAACATGTAAAGAAAAATTGGACAGGAGGTGGAAAGGGTACCTTCAACAGGAATAGCCGCCACTGGTGGTGCAGATGATGACTCGCCCACATACATTTCCTCCTCTGAGATATGGAAGAACTTGCTTTGATCAGGAGGAGCGGGTTCATCACCATAGTCGACCTCGTCCTCAAACATGCTTGCCCCTGAGAACGAAGAAGACGACAGATCAGTGCGAGGAGAATCCACAATCGGAGCCTTGCCTCCAATCACTCCAGTAGTAGGACTAGGGTCAACGGCTCTAGGACTGGGGATGAAGACGCTCGGAGATCCCAACTGCTGTGCCTCATCTCTCCTTTCATGAGCAGAAGGTGATTTGAGCTGAGCTGCAACTCCCGGAATCTCAACATCTGCATTACCCATTACTTCAATCTCTGGAGATGCGACATCAGCAGCAACAGCGGATTCCTCGATGAACTCCCCTTCCTCCACAGCCTCGCGGTGCTCGTGGTGCGGCCTAGGAGCACGAACTGGAAGAGGAAAATCTTCCTCTTCCGGAGATTCGCCAACTCTGGCAACGACATCTTCAGGAGGAGCCTCAACTTCAGCAGAGATGGCTCCAGATTGAGAGACTTCAGCCGCCGAGTCCCTCTTAACCTTCTTCGGGGCAGGCTCAACAACAGAAGTAGAGCGGTGAGGACGCTTACTCACCAACTGCCTAGACCTCTTCGTCTGCGGCTCCTCCCTCGTCGCTGATGGCTCCGCCCTCGTTACTGACGGCTCATTCTTCGCTCGTGGCTCTGCCCTTGGCGGTCGTGGCTCTGTAGCTCGTGGCTCCCTCCTCGTCCTTCTCCCGACCTCCTTACGGGCTTTCCGGTACTGCTCTACGAGTCTCGTTGGTTTACCAGACTCTGTCCTTGCCTCGAGGCTTGCATTGATGCTCTCGATACATGAAGATGCCGGAAGAAAGTCTGGTGTCTGGACGGCTTGGGAGTACCAAGTACAATAGCTTAGACTCATCTGGCACTTGGGCGCTTCGAGAGGTAGACGGAAGGTTGTTCCTGTCCCTCCAGCCACACTATAGTACCAGGCCCGAGCACCCTCGAACAAGTTCCCTTCGAAGGCGAGATAAGCATTTGGATTCCCGATATAGAGCTGGTCATAGCCGAACTGTCGAGCGAAGCGATTCGGCATGTATGGCTCAATGGTGCATGACGTCCCTTGTCGAAAAAGCATATACCCGGGCCGAATATTGAGCAACCACCAGAAGGCTCCCTGGGATAACCTCGTGAAATCATCAGGGCCTGCGGAATCGACAAGTAGATCGCCGTAGGATGCACCAGGGATCTGGAGGAGGCAACGATTGAGCTGATAGTTTGCCGGGGCTGAAAGACGCTTCCGGATGTAATATATATAAGGATCTTCCCACCTTGAACCCTCCAATCGCTGTATGAAGGGGACGGAGTCCTCCTTCCAACGCACCGCCGTCATCAAAGAGGGGCAGTGCATCACATACCAGGCCATAAGGTATGTGTAAGGCAGCTCGACCCGAGGATTGGGATGCTTCACCACTGGATTCCCCTCTGCGTCCGTGAGCGGCTTTCCCTCGGAATCCACAGTTTTTGGCGGCTCACAAAAGCTTTTAGCCAGCGCCCGCAGCCCGCTCTGAATACCAGCCACCACGGTCGGGAGAAGAGCTATAGGGTTGCCATGGGCCAGAAGCACCGCCGGGTACACCACGTCGGCAACTATAACTTCATGTGGCAGCGTGGGCACCACACAACGCTTTAGCCACAGCATCAGAAAACCCGCCAGCAGCGCCCGATCGGAGATAGGAGTCCGGGCTTGGTGGTGGAAGCTTTCAAAAACCAAGTCGGGGTCGAAACCATCTTCGTTCGATTCTGTGGTGTAGAACTTCTCGGGAGCCTGGTCAATCCGGTCTTCGATCTCCCTATCAGAGCTGGGAGCCAATCGGGTGATCAAGTGGTCTTTGGTGTTCACATTGTTGAACAAATAACTGGCCCAAGACAGATACGTGACCCCCTGCGACCGCCATTTGGTGATCTGACCGCAGATATGGAAGTGACAGAGCACTTCCCAGTAGGTCTCGTATATGAGGGGAAACTCCTCCTTCACGTGGCGAAGCTCCACAGCGGTCGGGACATATTCTTCATAGGGCATGTCCCCTGTTACCAGTCCTGAGACCTCGTGCAGCTCGTGTAAGGCAAGGCCCATCTCCCCGACTGGAGTAAAGAACGTCCCCGTCAAGGGATTGTAACGTTCTAGGATCCCAAAGAAGTTTTGAGAACTTTGAGGGATCCCCCACTGTACGGCCCTGACCGCCGAGTACAGTCCTACACGCTTCAGCAAATCCCCGAGCTCGGTAAGGACAAAGCCAACCATCCTGCCCCACCAGTAATTCGCTGGGGAATGGATCCACCCATATGCACGGAACGCAACTGGATAGTCACCCTCCGCTGCCATGAACATGTTGAGGAAGGTGGTGCCAATGTGCGGTATCTCTCCAGACGGGATCTCCCTCTTGCGCGATCCAGGGAAAAGGCCGATAACCGACCCGTCATGGCCGTCATGACGGTGCACTTGGTAGTGGGAGCCCAGATCGCCAAGAGTAACCTCAGGAGCATATCGAGCGAGGTCAAACTCCATCTTCCGCGGGACGGACATATGCTGGTAATAGAACATAGGGTACATCCTATCCATGGCCGGGAGAAAGAACCTTCTGCCCCCTATTTGACGGAGCCATGTGTAAGTCCCTTCGTGCACGCGATGGCCGCCATCGTGGATATGATCCCCGAAGAAGAAGGCGGGCTTCTCCAGCTGAATGCCATCATCCGTGATGAATGCTGCATCGGTCATAAGCACTCGAAGAGTCCTCATATCGACGTTCGAGAGCTTCTTCTCACGAGCCGGCGACTGGTCGGCAGTCACAGGGACAGTCCTTTGCAGCACAAAGGTTAGGTTCCGGTCAGCACCACCTACATGCCCAAAATGGCGTATCTTGGGGAGTGAAGTAGCAGGTTGCGGCGCTGCAAAAAGATAAAAACACTTAAGTCAGATGCTTTACCAAAAGCAAAGAGAAATACTAAGTGTTTATAATCTAAACGCAGAAGAGATACTGGACGCAGGAATTATCAAATCCGCGTCCAGACCTGCAACTCTGCGTCAGGAAGCACAGAACGCGAAGATCAATTCCGCGTTCTACAAACCAATACTTAATTTCTTGGACTCAGACGCCAGATTCATCAAATTGGCGCCTGATGACACAGAACGCGAAGATCAATTCCGCGTTCTACAAACCAATACTTATGAAATTCCAAAGTACTTGGACTCAGACGCCAGATTCATCAAATTGGCGCCTGATGACACAGAACGCGAAGATCAAATCCGCGTTCTGCAAGCCAAGACTTGACTCTGCCCGGACTCAGACGCCAGATTCATCAAATTGGCGCCTGATGACACAAAACGCGAAAATCAAATCTGCGTTCTATAAGCTGCGTCCAGAGACCTTCACAGTTAGAAATATTCTAAGTGAAGGACCCGAAGTGCAGAGTCCTTGGGCGTCAGATTGTCTAATCCGCGCCCCGGTTATCATCCCAAAGACTGCGTCTGGGGAATCAAACATTCTCTGTGTTAAAGTTCTTAAAGGTGAAGTTCTGCCTAGACGGCATACTACCTTGGAGACCTTGGAGGACGAAGTCCTGCGCAGAGGAAGAGCTGCCCCTCCGGGCCTCGGTGGTGGTCGCCTTTGAGGAAGAAGCGGTCGGCTTAATCTTTGGTGCCATGGCGAATTTGATCCGAGGTTAAACAGAGGAACATGGAGGAGAATATGTTTTTCTAAAGTTCTTAGCAAGCGCGAGAAGAAGAAGAGTCTCTCCAAACTGCTGCCTTTTATAGGCACAGGGATTCGCAGAGATACGCGGCGCGTGACCCAAGGGACGCTGCAGCGAATCGTCGCTTGACGCATGTAACAAAATCATTTCCGGTGGCAAAGATCATGCGTCGCAACCTCGCCACGAGTTAAAAATCGACACGTGGAGCAGTTCATTTAATGAACCGCGAGATCCGCGCGCCAAAAGGCGAAATTTCGCCGTTTCCCCAGGCCAGCTGGCGGCGTAATCATGACAACATAGAGTCCGCGCCCAGAAAACGCACCGGACATGCCCCGTCAGCATTTCCAAGAGTGCGTTCGGAAGATCGCGTCTCCTCTAAGGAGTTCGCGTCTGGCCAAACATCGCGTCTATTTTATGGAAGCTGCGTCTTCAAAGCAGCCTCTGCTTTTCAAAAAGGAGCCTGCGTCCAGTCTTATGCGTCTGCAAGACAGTTCAACAGTACACTGGCGCCAACAGACAACCAACTACTCCCAGCCAAAAACGCACCCGTGACAGACTAAAAGCAATTGGGGAGGTCTAGGCTGTGTATCTAGACACTCAACACGATCGACTCTGATGGCTTCTAAGAGTTCAACAGTACACTCACGAAGACCAAATTCGGATAAGGTCAAACCCGAAGCATCAACAGTCCAGTCACAAGGCGAACGCGGTTTAAGTCCAAAGTATTCCGAAATCCGTCCCATTCAACTGCGGAATATCGGAAACTTTGGAGGGGGTTCTGTAGGCTGTCTAAAAATGACTAACCAGGCAAGCCATCAAAGAAGCAGGGGACTGAAGCCCGCGTCTCAGCATCAAGGCGCGTCGGCCCGAAGCCCGCGTCTCAACTTCAAGGCGCGTTCGGTTCAAAGCCCGCGTCTCTACATCAAGGCGCGTCGGCCCGAAGCCCGCGTCTCAACTTCAAGGCGCGTTCGGTTCAAAACCCGCGTCTCAGCATCAAGGCGCGTCGGCCTGAAGCCCGCGTCTCAGCATCAAGGCGCGTCGGCCCGAAGCCCGCGTCTCAACTTCAAGGCGCGTTCGGTTCAAAACCCGCGTCTCAGCATCAAGGCGCGTCGGCCTGAAGCCCGCGTCTCAGCATCAAGGCGCGTCGGTTCAAAGCCCGCGTCTCAGTTGCAACCGCCCCAGATCGTGGAGGTCAGTTACCGCGCGTATAGCGGGTAACGGCCCCTCATTCAGGCGCATTTTTAGGGGCACGATCACCCCTTAAGACCCCTATAAATAGCCCTGTTGGCTATGAAGGAAGGGTCGATTGATTAAAAAAAAAAGAGGGAGAGGGGTCGGGCATTCTTGAATCCAGAATCAGAGAAGGGTCGGGCGAGCAAATTAAATCCAAAGGTCGGAGATTTTGAGAGAAGCACGACGCCAACAAGAGAGAAGACTCTTCAGCAGGCTTACTGAGTACTAGCCGCTCTTCGCTTACCTCCTCTTTGAGAGTTTGGTAGACGGAGCTGAGTTACTCCCCTACCGGCCGAAGAGAAGACCCCCGACGGTCCAGGACGGTCATCTGGTCAACGGAGAACAAGATTCACTCTCCATCGCCACACGAAGAACCCAGCCTTAAACAAAGGGAAGATTCAAGCATCCTCCCTCCCTTGTAGTCGGAATATTGTTTTGTTGTAATCTTTCAACTGATTCAAGGAATTTTACGGCAAATCTCTTTCCGTACCGAACAGAGTAGTGATCAAATCTTGTCAAATATCATATGTACATGTATAATTTATAACTCTAGAACATCATCATCATTCAAAGCTTGTAATAGTGAATAATGAGCTTTAGAATTGGCAATATATTCCTTAAGGGTAATTTCATAACACGAGTCTTTATCACCATTGGGACAAACAAATGTTTGCCTATAGCGTTGACTATCTACTACCCAAGAACTTCAAGAAAACGGTCATCTTAACCTTCCATATAGGAAAGTTAAGTCTATCAAGCTTGGGTGGACAATAAATACTAGATTTACCACTCTATGCCATAAGTGTGCAAAACAAATATGATGATTAGTAAAATAGGACCTCTCTATGGTGGTTAAATTGAATATCAAGAAAACCAAGCTCTGATGCTAATTGAAAGTTCACCTAGAGGGGATGAATATGTGAAGTGCTAATCAAACGCGAAATTATAAAAATTATGATTAACAAAACAAATACACAAGAGAATTCCAAGAGTGAAGTCGAATTCCCGGTGAAGGGCTCTAGAAACTCTCATTAAGGTTCCTCTTTTATAAGAGTTGAGGTGTTTTAATAGCTCTCTTGGATCATAATAAGTGTAGGCAGAATATCAAGCTTATATTAATAAACAATAATAGCAATGCAAGATATAAACAAGTAAAGTTGAGTAGAGATATAACAAACGCAAACAAAAAGATATATTTCGAGATTCGAGCCACTTGCTCTTTGTCCTCGCCTTCCACTAGAAGAATTTTTACTATCTCTACAAAAAAAAACTCTACAAAGAAAATAATTTCTACACAAGAGGTGGGCACAAAGCCAATGAATCTCTACACAAGAGGTAGGCACAAAGGCAAGACACAATGCAATGCACAAAACAAATACACCTCTGCACAAAAGGGTAGCACAAAGCAATTTGAAAAAGTAGATACCTGGTGATCACAAAGATCACAAATTGAAAATATGAAAAAATAAGAAATCTTAAAAGAATAGATAGAAATGATAGCTCAAGTTTGTGAGAAACTAGAAGTTTTGAAATGAAGTTCTTAAGAAAACACTTGGGATTTTTTTTTGAGGAAATAGAAATTTGAAGTTAGATACTTGAATTTTCCACAAAACTTATTTCTTGGTTTTTCAAAACTTTAAATACAAAATTTCTCAGTCAAAAATCTTTTCAAAATCTTATAAAAACTCTTCTCAAAATTATTTTAAAATTCTTGTAAAAAAAAAACTCTTTCCAATTACCCCTATGTATAGGCGTAGGATAGAGATAATTAGAGATTATACCCAAGTATTAAAATAATGATTAAACTCAATAAAGTAAAATTATATCGTTTGATAATAAAACAAAAAATTCAAACAGAAAACTAGCCGTTTCTAATAGTTTGCCAGAGATCAGTTGACTGGTCAATAGACTGCCAACGGCTATAAAAATAGCCGGGTGAGCCAGCGGTCGACCACTCGGTCGACCAAGCTCAAACAGAGTGCTTAGCTCTCTCGTAGTCGACTGTGCGGTCAATTAAAATCTAGAAACAGAGAGCACTGGTTCTACAGTGGTCTACTGGTCGGTCGATCGACATGCACTGCACAATGCTGTGCATATCCAGTCGGCCGGGTGGTCGACTGGCTCAGCACTAAATTCTGATTTCAGTTTTTTTTAAATACATCTTTAAATCTAGTAAATCTCTGTAAATTTTGCAAAAATAAGTTCATGTAAATATATTAAGGCACCAGTATGCGTGAACAAAAATTCAACACATATTACAAACATGTAAACTATTTTTGAGATGTTAATTACCATTTTTTAAAGTAAAAAAGTATTTTTCCTATAAATTGAAAACAAGTTTTCTCAAAACTTGTATAAATGCAATAACAAGTTTGTTAAACTCATTTTAAGCACAATGTGTGTGGATAGAATCCAATAAACATATAAAATGGTATGAACTTGCTTTTTGAGAAAATTCATTTAAGAAATCAAAAACATATTCTAGTTAATTGAAATGGGTTAAACTGAAACACTAAAACTTTTAATCTTAAAAACCAATATTAAACTTGTGTGTGTTCTTGAGCCATTAAGTCTAGTCTGAACTTTACCCAAGATCTAGACATACAAACTCTCGTCTTCTTCATCATGATGTGATCGTTCTTCTCCGCTTGACTCGATCAAAAACTTGATTGCTTAGAGCTAGACTCCATCTTGAGTGCTTGATGTGTTTTTACGCTTGAGCTCTTGAATCAATATGTGTTACCTTCAAACTTGACTTTGAGTCTTTTGAGAAAACTAAATAGTATGATGCCTCCATCTCAAACCATATACCAACTTCACGTTCCTACATCATACCAATTGTTAGATCGGGGGATCATCAAGACCACCTGCAAGTGGTGAGCCACTGAACTACCAACTCTTTACCGGAGTGAGAACAACTCTTCTAACTTTATATAAAAATAAGTCAAGGTCTTGACTTACCCAGATTAACCAGCTCACATCTTCAGTTCGTATATTCCCAATCTCTCAATCAATAAAGAAGAGTATCCATCCGCCACGGAACACTCCTGTAAGGCCCACATTTTCATCAGAACGAAGTTCCAGATGCACTCTACCGGTATATGTGTAGGTGATCTTTCTTTCGCATTGATGCCATTCCTAAAAGCAACCGCTTTCTAATAACTTCTCGCCTAGTTGAATCTATCATGACTATAGGGAGAGCATGAACGTAGCAATACTGCCTTCAGCCTTCCCGACACAACCGAATGTCTCTAAGGGTAAAGGTGAGAAATATAATGACCAAATGTGTTATCCATCCTTCATTTGCTCACACGGTAGCGAACCATGATCAATTCGCCTACTCTAAAACATGGTCGCCAAATATATGCAATAAGATAACACGTTACGGTGAAGTAGCTCCTTGAACGTACATCAGTGAATATGACATCGTAAATACCCTACAATTCACGGCCCACCAAACTTAGACCTGCCACCTACCACTCGACAAGTGATTCCCTACTTCTAGTGGAGATGCGCGTTTAGCTATATGATAGGTATCAAATATGAGAAATGTCTGTTCGATCTTAACTCTTGAGTACGAAACTCACATCACCCATGTCTTTTATATCGAAGTTCGGTATAAGCCAGCCCTTGGTGGCGACAATTATCTCCAGATTGTTAGAAGCTATCAGTCTGTCATCGACATGCAATGCTATGATAAGAAACTTTTCATTTGATTGCTTAAGATAGACACAATGATGCTCTTCAATAATTGTAAACCCAAACTGTAGTATGGTTCGAAAAATTGAAATTATTATAGTCTAGATGATTGTTTCAGTCCATAAATGGACAATTGAGCTAGCAAACTTTACACTCATGATCTTTAGATATAAAGCTCTCTAGCTGATCTATAAAGATCACCCATCTAGTTCTCTGTGAAGAAAGTTGTCTTAATGTCCATGTGAACAAGTTCCAGATTCAGACGAGAGACCAAAACTAGTATCGTGCGAATCGACACAAACCTTTCCTCTGGGGAGAAAGTATCTTCGTTCTCTACCCTCTCTCCCTAGTTATAACATATCACCACAAGATGTGCTTTATACTTTTTAATAGTTCCATCTACCTTTCGCTCATTTGTTCCCAGAAGCCTTGCGTCCGGTAGGTAAATCCATCAAATCACCAAATTTCAGACATGGTTAGTCCACATAGACTCCATTTTATCTTTCATGGCGTCCATCCATTCACTTGCATTAGAATCAAAAGAGCCTCTTGACAGATCCCAGTTTCGTACTGCCATGCGTTGCCACCATGCGCACAACTCCCTCCATCTCAAAATGACGATGAGGGATAGTATCACAATTGTTTCAACACAGCATATGAGATTTTTGTGAATGTGGTACTGCATCATTCACATGGTTATTTCTTCCACTTTCTCAGGAAGCGCAGGCTCAGAATCTCCTTTGGACAATTTGGTGCGCTCTCATCTAGCTCATAGAAATTTGAATCTTGGTTCACCTCTCCTTTGCTAAGGAATTCCTCTTCAAGGACATTCACATCTCGTGACTCTATCTCAGTCACACTTCCATCTTCGTGTTCACCGAGGAACACATACCTTTTTGAATGACTCGAATAGTGGATGAATATGCACTTCTTCAACCACGAGCCCACTTCCTATTTAGGTGGAAAGTGGTGTGGACATATGGTGCTGAGCCCCATGGCTGCAAATTTTCAAAATTGGGCTTACTGTCGGTCCATAGCTCATAGGGTGTGGAAGGTAATGATGTAGAAAGTGCATGGTTTAATAGCCGGTAGTTAACATGCATCTCCCCAAAATGATATTGATAAATTTGCATGTGCCATCATTGAACGACCATGTCCGACAATGTCCTATTTCTACGTTCTGCCACACCATGCTGTGATGGTGTGGAAGGACTAGTTAGTTTTCAGACGATGCCCTTTTGTTCACACAGTTAATTGAAAAACCTGTTTTTCACTAAACTACTTTCGACAGCCCTTATTGGCACTGTCAAAAATGGATATTCAGCGTGCACGTTTTTTGTGTTTTGAGCTAATAAACTTTCGACAGCCTTTGTGTACGCTGTCAACAGCGTTTTCCATAGAGCTCAGAAAAGTTCAAAACAGACTTATTTTCGACAGCAGTGGTAGTGTTTTTCACTAACTGTTGAACGGGAGCTTTCGAAAACTTAGTTTTTTCTGTCGACAACATTTTCTAGAAAGTTTGATTTTCTCACAGTGGCTCAGATTTTTGACAGCACTCCCTAATTTTAGACAGGTACAACAATGCTTTCGACAGCCAATGTAATTTCTCAATAAATAGATGTCTGAAATTTAAAATTATAGCTGTTTGTGATCGTTGACCCGAAAGTCCTGACCAACTTTCGACAGCTTGTTAACTTTCTCTGCATGATTTTAGCAAATGTTTTTTTTTGGGGCTAAAATAAAAACCTTTTATGCAGAGTTTAATATCAAGTTTTAGAAACAAAAGTTTAGCCAAGATTTCTGATAGTTTCAAGTGCTAAGTGATTCCAATCTTCTTGGGCTATTCAAAAAAGTCTTCAGAGCCTTATTCTTCCAATCTTTCATACACAAAAGTTTGAGTCTCTAAATCTCCTACTATAGCTTTAGAATTTATACTTGAGAGAAGTTTCTCTGTGATCGGAGTATGATCACAATTGTCTTTGATCTTGTGTTGTAAACCTCAAGTGAAGGAGGTTGTGAGAAGTCGGTCTTGCGGGATAGCATCATTGTAGGAGTTAAGACTCCAGAAGTCGATCCAAGAGGGATCTTGTTGTAAAAGTTGCGGCTCCAAGTTGTGGTCTTGCGGGGTCATGTTTTAAGCATTTTTTGGTTCGTAAATCGATTATAGTGCTTACATCTCCACAGAAGGTGGAGACCGGGATGTAAATTTATAGTGCTTACAAGTGTAACATTTATCCCAAAATAACAAACTTGAGGATCAAGCTCAAATCTAATTCTTTTTCCTCAAATAACAATCAGATCTAGCATTTCACTAGAACCAAGTAAACTAGGTCATAAAAATATTTGTATGGGTATCTGGTTCATATTTTCAAAGATTCATCTCTAGATTTTATAAGACACCAGTTTGCTTCTAGGATCTATATCCGACCTAGTAAACTATTTCTTGTGATTCTAAAAGTCAACATCCTAAGTTCAAGTTAGATTTTAGATAAAATTATCAATTATCAGGCCCCACACCACTCCCTAATTCAGGGCTCTTATCAGTGGGATGGTTATCAATTGGTCATAGAACTTTGTATCTTCTCGTTTGCTTCTACTTTTAGTGTGTGATTTGAAATTATAAACATTTACTATTTTATAAACAATTGTAATATTTTTAAAATGTAAAATAGAAATCTTTTTCTACGAGGGAAATGTAAAATAGAAATCTACGCGGGGCATCAGGATGTTGATTATACTTGGATTGAATCATAACCACCTTCCTCAATACTCGCAAGTTTAGAAAATTTTGATTAGTTAAGATCATGGATGTTTAAAAATAGTTTTCCTTAAGTGCTTAATGATCAAATTTTTTTTTTTGTTAAACTAGAATTGGAAGGATTGTAGTGATTTCACCCCCCCCCCCCCCCCCCCCCCCCCCCCCCCGATGTAAGTAAGTTTTCTCTTCCCAGTTGGTCATTTTCAAGCATCAAACAGCTCTATAACTCGAGCATGGTAACCTTGAAACTGGTACCACGTAGTTTCAAGAGCGTCTCAATCATAAACTGTAACGAGAAAAATGCTCAGATAATTGTTCTCTTCAGATTTCCTAGTTCATGATATATAACTACATCCAAACACTAAAAATTGAAGTATTGTTCTTTCAATGTCGGGTTGGTTTTGTCTAAAACAATACATAATATAGCTATTAGATCTGGTGCATTAGGGAATGCCCTTTAGATGAGTCTCTATGGAGTAAAAAGGAAAAGTTATAAAATACAAGCTCAATTAGCAACGACAGATTTGACTGGAGGCTTCAGAACTGAGAAGTGAAAATGAAGAAACTGCAATTGTTGAATGCATCACTCTGACAGATAACAACCATCATCATCAACCTGATAAATTGAGTTTTAGACCAACATAACCCAGTCTCATGCTCGAATTCGTACTCCTTTGCTGGAAGCAGTGAATTGTAGACAAATGATGATGAATGGGATCGGTATCAACTGCAAACAACTCCTTCTGTCATGTATCTTACACAACATTAATGTTTTAAACTTGTCCGAAGCTCCTCAACAAAATCTGCTCTTTGAGCTACCTCCTCCTCGTTAGCAGCTTCAATGTTCTTTAATTCGACCACACCACTATTAAGTTCTGACTCGCCCACAAACACCACCAAGGGATGTCACATTGCTTTGCACGATTACTGTGATTCACTTTTACACACTCCTTTTATAACAAGAAGGAAATATCATATCTTTTGCCAAAAGAGACCTTACCTCCAAACTTTGAAGCAGATATGAATGCTCCACGTCAACACGTCTGACAATCTTACTGAAGATTCATGAGTCAATTCAATGATCCATCGCCACCATTTCTTTTATTGTGACACAGAACCGAGAAGCTGTGTGACTATTTGGTTTAATTAAGGGTTGGAGAGCGTGGGAGTTTAGTCCCATATCGATTGGGTGGAGGAGAGGAAGAAGTGAGATGACTACAAATGGAGTTCTGGGCCAACTTTAATCCATACTTACTGGACGGGGTCCTTGGGTGATCACTAAGCCAGGCCTAGGTCAGGGGCCTCCATTGCACATTGGAGGGGTCCTGGCCTACCATCTCCCCAAGTGGGAGAGTGGACGTCATAATTTGTTGCTGAGGGGGTACGCGCACGCGCGGCCCCCGCCCAATTCTTAATTTCTAAATTTTTTGTGAGCCAAGTTAATTTTAAGTGTGTTGTGATTTTAGAAAGTTATTGTGTGTTCTGCAAGTGTATAGATTGTAATGGCTTTTGCCTAATTTTTCTATTAGAACTCTGAAATTAAGGAAACTTTTCCTCTTTAATTCTTTCTTTCTATCGAACTAATATAATTAAAACTCTCAAATTATATTATATTTACTTAAAAGTTTCAAATTATGAAAACTCTCTCCTATAATGTTCTATATAATTAGAAATCTTAAATTATGAAAACTCTTTTTAATTTTTTCTTTGAGAATTGAAACTCTCAAATAATGGAATATCTTCTCTCTAATTCTTTTTTAAATCCTATCACAATTGGATTTTTTTTTTTCATCTTTTACTTAACTATGTGCTTTTTAATCAATTCTTTTGTGTGCTTTCCTTTGTTAATGTCTTTTTCGTTCTTCATTTCCGCTCATTTTTTGTATATTTTTATTTCTTCTTTCTTAAATTCTTTCTTCCTTATTTTATTCTTTTTATTTCAATATTATTTTCTTATTCATTCTTTCTTATTTTCCTATTTGTATTTTTTATTTCTTTTTTTATGGTGAAGAAGAGAAAGTCAGTATGTTCGGTGCAAAATATTACTCTACTTTTGAATACATTGTTCTTAGTAGTGTTACTTTTCATTCTTTGTAAGGCGTGACCGGGCCAGTCGAGACCATCTGACTTTGTCGACGGCTTTGATTGCTCCCGTCAAAATGGATCCTGAGCTGGACGGGGTCGTTAGTGATCACTAAGACCCAGGCCCAGGTCAGGGGCCGGAGGGGTCCTAGCCTATCATCTCCCTAAATGGGAGAGTGGACGTCATATTTGTTGCTGAGGGGTACTCGCACGCGCACCCCCTTTAATTCTTTATTATAATTTTTTTTTTGTTCTATTTCAGCCGATAAAATAAGTTATAGTTACAGCCCGATAATGCAAATTTCAAATATTTTATTATATTAGTTTGGGCCTTAAGCTACTATGTTTTAAGTTTAAAGCCCAGCCTTTGAGAAGACGTGTGACAAACTGGAACCGAGTGCATTCTCAACTCAAGGTAGTTACTGGCATTTCCCTTCTCCAATCTAGATAGTCTAGCTTAGTTTAATTGATAAATAGATGTATAATTTCAACATTAAAGACTCAAAAAGTTATTATTTTAATCGGGATTTTAGGCGGAATCGCCTAGAGTAAAACTTAATTTAGAAAACTTCAATTACAATTTCTTTCTAACCATGGGTATCATTCTTTTTTTTCGGGCGCTAGATTATAAACACATGTTGACTAGTGGTTTGAATCATAAAATATAAAAGATAAGAATACCCTAATTTTAAATTTTAACCGCGACCACTATCGCAACTGACAGCGCTCCGCAACTGCAACTTCAGGACTGTGAGTCACAATCCTCATATAAAGGTTTTCGACCACGAGTCACATTCCTCACATAAAAACTTCATTTTCACATTCACTTTATTTTTTTGATCATTATGAGGACTGCTATCTTAATCGCAGTCCTCGTGACCATGGTCGCAGTCCTCATGGTGCGACCATCTCTTCTATTACTGTGTCACTCCCCTCTCAAAACTTAGCTCCTCTAAAATCGAAATCAGGTCACATAAAAGACCTCATTTTCATGTAACTTTATATTTTTAGAGAGCTTATGTCGTAGTTCTCATGACCATGTGTTACAATCCTCATGGTCGCAGTCCTTATTATGAGTACTGCGTCATCTCTTTTCTCACTGTGTAACTCTCTTCTAAAATCTTAACTCCCCCAAAATTGAGATCAGGTCATGGATCTAGTTCTTGAGTCACATTTCTCACATAAAAGGGTTGCGACCATTTCAGCATCATCATCAGCCAGCAAAAATCAAATCAAAAAACTCAAACTAAAACTCAAAGTACACCCCACTGGCACACCTGATGGCCCTCAAGTAGAACTGAAGTTTCAGTTGCATAAAATTTGACAATTATAAACACATACACATATTGATTCAATTATTTTTCTCAATTCCGCTGTAAGTTGCCCGAGTTATTACAAATTTATGTTCGTGATGATTGGTTTACAGTGATTAACATGAATATAAATAGCAGTTGGAACATGTTTGATACAGGAGTACATAATCTCTGAGTATAACATGATACCAGGTGTCAAGTTCTTGTAAAGGTGATAATCATGAGTCATGTAATTAACAGGGCAAGTGTCATGGTACCGGGTGAAGTACAACAATACAAGTAAAATACAGGATCATGCCAAGCCAGTACAAAACCATTTCAAACTCTTCACATCCATAATAATATTAATATAAATTAAACTATTAAATAGCCACGCGGGCTAAGCAAAACTGGAGTGAAGCTAGCTATTTCTGGCGAGGCTAAGCCATAGGTAAAGCTATGCTCTTAGCACATAGCGCGAGGCACACGATAGAGCTAGGCTAGCATGCAGCGCTAGGCGCTAACGCACTCGGCGACTAGCACTTGCGATGAAGGTAGCGTAAGAGCTGCCACCTACCACTCGACAAGTGATTCCTCACTTCTAGTGGAGGACGCGCGTTTAGCTATATGATAGGGTGTCAAATATGAGAAATGTCTGTTCGAATCACATAGCGACTTTTAGGTGCATCTACTCCAAGCCCTTTGCCCATACATATCAAGAGCGAACCTCGCGTGAGACTACCAGTCTTAACCTACCTCATTGCCAATTTTTTGTGCTTAATCAAATTTCAAATATCTCAACAATTTTTATGCACTAATAGATAAAATATGTTATTGATTGCTAACCATCCAAAAAATAGTGTATAAAAAATAAAGTGTCATCCAAAAAAATATGAATCAATCAAAAAGTATTACAAAATGTCACTACATCTACATTAACATCTATATAAATCAAAACTTTAACATGACTGAAAAATAATGTAGAGTCTAATGGCTTGGCCAAATGATCAGAAATCATGTACTCCATCGTATATACTCAGTGTGACTTTTTTGATCAGTTTTCTGCTGAAGTTGAACATCACATCTCTATGCTTAGTCTTCACATGGTTTCTAGCATTCTTCGCGTGACCTATTGATGCCCATGCTATCATAGTGAAGAGTGCTTGGATCTGATGAATAAGATACGACCTGAAAGTTCCGAAGAAATCGCCTCACCAAATGGCCTATTGTGTTACTACTGAAGTCGTGATGTACTTGGGTTTCATGTTGACAGAGCTACTGTAACGCCCCGATCACGCAGGTACGGGGACGTTATGGCGACGTACATACGCGAGGTGAAAACACCTCACGCGTACGTTAAGCCTCAGTACAGACATAGCCTCCATATACACAAGAGTTCCAGCAGGAAATAAGTACAAGAATACCTGCAGAAAGGGTTAGTGATCATAACAGATATAAACTAGGGATCAATAAGATAATAGGAACAAAGCACAAAGATACCTATGAAGGGACTCGATGGTAAAGTCTCCTATGTGAATCCACTGGACTATCTGATAATACGAGAGCTCATATTTCCAACCGGGCACCAAACCCGGGTCGTCAGAAAGCGACCTAGTGAGTGGTAAAATGAAGGAGGCAGTAATATGGACTATAGTAATACAAGCACGATAATAATGTATAATACATGTTTATATACCAGTGATACCATATCATAGATACTTAGGAATCAGTAGAAATATAACAATGCCATATTTTAATACCATCATCAACTAGCATGTTATCATCGGGTCATGTCTACAGTAGTCTCAGGTTTGATATAATAAATATGTTGTACAGTGGTGAGTGATAGAACTGAACATGCAGATGTGCAGCATGCAATATACTCATACTACTGTGTTGTGCAGATACAAAATGAAGTATGTAAGGTCTACATAAACAGAATATTTACAATGCAGGGTATACATGTTACATGAATCGCATGTTACCACATAGAGGTAACGAATATCAGAAAGTGTAACAAGATATTACAAGTGACATGATAGTGAATAACATATCAGGAATAGTAACAAACATGAAGGACAATAATATACATGAGTCGGCATGTCATGTGATTTAGACAATAATAACAATCTGTACCACCTGGTATTTTAGTCAATCTCTTCCAGTGTCTCATACCACTGGCAGTTCATACTGGAGCCCGCACACTCCAGTCGAACCCATTCGGACATGGCATACGGGTACCATTATCCAACGAGAGAGTGACCAAATAACAAGTGGTCCGATGTCACTATTGTGTATACTATTTTATTATGTTACTTGAAAACCCATGGTCGATGAGCTCTTATCGGGTAGGTGTATCCCGTGCATACCCGGGATTACGGCCTTAAACAGACCCCTGCTGCTGGAGACCAGGGCCCTCCGCTAAGAGGGGAGCACGAATCAAGTAACGGGAGCTCATGGAGCTATTGGTAG
>JAVJIF010027911.1:0-49289 GCA_038442645.1 Agave tequilana | reverse complement strand
CCGCCCCGTGCACGTTTGCACCAGGCTGGTTCGACCGCCAGAGAAATTGGATCAACCGCCAGAGAAATTTTGCTTCCCAACTCTCGGCCATGATTTGGTTCAATCGTTGGGTCGATCAATAATCCGCCAACCCAGTTTTTGTCTCATATTGGATCGAATGCCGAGTTGATCGAGCAGTTGATGTTTTTCAAAATTGTGCGGGAAATTTTTGATTATTTTATTCTTTTTGTACAGTACTTCCTGTACGACTGTTTTTCTTCTGACCGTTATAAAGTTGTCTTTAACTTGATTAATTGCCAAAATAGTGGATCATCCGCCTCGTGCAGCACGTGCAAGCGGTGGTAAGTTTGAGCGGTCACTTATCGGCCGGTAAGTCTTAGCGGTTGACCAATTGACTTAATTTTTTATTTTCAGGAGCTTTTTGCACGAAATGTTTAGGAGAACTTCCTCTCACCCATTCTTTCTAACCCCTCTCTATAAATACCTCTTCTCTACACTTTTTAGACAACTTTTGATAAAAATTTCTATAACACTTGTTAAAGATTTTCATCAGCTTTTGATTCAAAATTTTCACTCTCTCAAGCTTAATCTTCTTCTTCAAGAATGATACAAAGTGTTCTTTTGGTGTTGTGATTGAGAGTCGGTTTTCAACTTATACTATTTCATATCAATCTCCTCAAGAGTTCATCTCAAGATTCTGATCCAAGATTTTATTTTTCATATCTTAAAGCATCCATATCTTACTATACCAAGCTTTACTTGTGTTAATTCTTGCTAGTAAGTCTCAATTTGTATTCATTTTTATTATTAATATTTGAGCTATAATTGGTTCTCACCTTGTATAGAGAACAATTTTCCTGTTGTGTTTGTTCGTAGGTGAGAAATATAACCACTATGGAAGTTAGTTGGTAAAGGTCCACACTTCTACCCGAAAAAAAGTGGTTGTAAAGCCTAGACCTCTACTGGGAAAGAAAGTCGGTTGTAAAAATATCTTAGCTTTTACTCGGAAAGGAAGCTACCAATAAAGATTGGTTAAAATCCTAAAGAAGAGACATCTAGGTAGTGGAGTAGGCCATTGGTGGTCGAACCACTATAAATCGCGTGTTAGCTACAATCTCTCTCTCTCTCTTCTCTCTCCTCCTCTCTCTCTCTCTACTTATTTGTCAATTGCTATTGTTAATTATTGCAATATTTTGTTTATAGCTTTTGATTTGTGCATCCAATCAAATTGGGTTTAATTTGTTGCAATTAGTTTTGAAACTCCATTCACCTCCTAGGGTTGCCTATTTGACTTTCACCTTATGTTCAGATAAAGAACTTTGTATCACAAAATTAGACATAAAATAAAAAGTCTGATGAGATCTTGGTGAGTATGGCTTGAGATCATGTGTCATGGAGCTTTTTGGTTTATTTAGCTCCTTTTTGTGAAAAGAAAAGTAAATCTATTTATCCACCTACTGATAACTGTTTATCCACCTTGAAGACAATGTTTTGTTTGACTTCTTCCATACAAAAGGCGTGGACATAGCTTATTATGATATTGAAGCTGTTCAATAGCCTAGCGGCTGTGGTTTCTTTTCTTGAATTTGAATTGTGACATAGCTTATTATGTTCTTTTTAGTCTTCAATATTAGGGATAACTTAAATCCTTTAGAAATCAGCAGTAGTTATAAAGCATTTTTTGTTAAAACATTAGTTCTCCAGAAATTCTAACTTTTGATTTTACTTGTCCTCTTATTTTTTTCTTGTCACACAAAACTAGCTTTTGACAAATTTCAGTTGCACACATTAACGAAAATTGCAAACTGAAAATTTCAAGCATCAACCAAATCTCAGTAGAAAAACGTCAACCTCCATATATAATACATAAAACCTCTCAATCCTAATTGTTAAAACAGCAGCTAGAAACCAGACTCACAAAAACTAGCTTTTGACAAATTTCAGTTGCACACAATGACAAAAATAGCAACTGAAAATTTCAAGCATCAACCAAATCTCAGTAGAAAACGTCAACCTCCATATATAATACATAAAACCTCTCAACCCTAATTGTTACTTACCAAAGAATATTGGTCGTAAAATTATTGTTTGAAGGTCTTATTAAGTATTTTTGAGTAAATGTTCTCGATTGTTTGTTCCTGCTTAATGAGACAATTTTAAACAATATATTCTTCAACTGTCAATGACAACCCTTGCTTCACTCCGCCTAATAAAGTCAGATCCAGAAAAAGAAATGGGAGATACACACGACTTAAATATCTATTATAAAGATAAATATAACGACTATTGGAGATTAGAGGAAGGGATTCTCGAGGTCGTAAGTAAAAGATAATGCAATGGATATTTTAGTAGACTCCAAAAAATACTGAAAAATACAGCTCACCCTAGATTTCCGCCGACAGCTACACAAACTTATTTTCCTCAACGTTCATAATGTATATGCCACACAGCGCAGACAGTTATAGGCAGTGGCGGATTTCCTGTATGCAATCCCAACAAGTCAGCACCACTGATCGCGACCGTTACAACAACATGTGCAAATCGTGCAGTTACGAAGATCTCTCCCGCACCAATAGCTCAGTCGTATATAAGTAAACCTCATCTTCCAACAAAGAGAGGACTTCTTCCGAGACTTCTAATACTTCTGAATTCCTGAACCTCAAGACATCTCGACAACCTCTGGGGACTCATCTTCTTCCTATAATTTTTTATCTGAGAATTATAGTGTAGCTCTTCCCCTCCCCATAGTTTTTCCCAATTAAGAGGTTCCACGTAAAAATCTTGTGTCTCTCTTTTCTGTGTTGTGCTCTATTCGTGTGCAATACCCCATCCTACTTCATCTATTACTTGTGGTGAGGATCGACCGTCAAATCACTTGTGACAGAAATCACCACCACAAACTGGTGCTTTCATTGAGAGCTGAGTCCCTACACGC
This sequence comes from Agave tequilana, assembly GCA_038442645.1. NCBI lineage: Eukaryota > Viridiplantae > Streptophyta > Magnoliopsida > Asparagales > Asparagaceae > Agave > Agave tequilana. Next base: position 46,354 of record JAVJIF010027911.1, on the reverse strand, counting down.
AAGATCTCCCTCCCAAAAAACCTTCCTCAAAAAGCCTCTTTTAGAGTGCTAATGTCCCCAAGAAAGTAAATTGTCACCCTCAACGGCGCAACGTCTAAAGTCAAGGCCATAAGCACTATTGAGGCTGTCGTCGATCAACTGTGTACCACCGAAAACATTGGCTCCTCACCTCCGGGGACAGTCACCAATCCCCAACCATCGCAGCAACTCGAAGATCAGCTCCTACAAATACTCGCCGACATGAAAGAATAGATAAAAGAATAACAAGCTCAGTCAGATCGTGATCGGAAGAAGGCAACTCTCGACCGCGAGAACGCCATCCGTGAACAAAAGGCATTGAGACAACTCAACAACCAACTTTAGGCTCAAATCACTGCCCTCCATAACACCCCGACGCCGACGCAGAGAGTGAGCCTGAAATCGGAGAATCTCCCGACATCCGAATCCTCGACAAGTTGATCCAAAGACGGATCAAGGAGGCCAAGTTGCAGTTCGATAACCGATCAACACTTTTAACTGTTAAAACCTCTTACTCCCATCTCTCCAAAGAGATTCTAGAGTGCGAGTTCCCAAAGAAGTTCTCGACTCCGACGTTCGACTACTATTCCGGAGTGAGCAACCCAGTTCAACACATCAGGCATTCCTGGGACAAGATAATGATCCACTCCCGCAACGATCCGATCATGCGCCTCACATTCCCTTCTAGTATGAAAGTGTGGCCTCAGATTGGATCTACTCCCTGCCTTCGCATTCTCTACACAACTTCGTGGAGGTTTCCGAAGTGTTCATCTATTACGCATCTCGTCGAGAGACAAAAAAGACAACCACTATCTTCTCACCGTCAAGATGAGACAGCGACAACCTCAAATCTTACATCGGCTACTTCCAAGTTAATTGGCCAAGGTCCCCAATTGCAGTGAGGACATCTCCGCACTCGCATTCATCAGCGGGCTGCAAGTCTCTCAACCTCTGTACATGCATCTTCTGAACACGTCACTTGGATGAGCGAGATTCTATCCTAAGCTCATCCTACATCCAGTTGGAGGAGGCAATAAATACTTCCTCCAACTTCTCCGCGAAGCCTGGTGACCACGAAGGAAGTCGAAATCTCCAATGTAACACCCTGAAAATTGTAAAGGTTTATTTTATATTATTTTCTTGAATAGAAAAGTGTGTGTGTGTATATATATATATTATGTATACATATATGCATGTGTTTGTAGAGTTTTGGTGAGGTGATGTGTATATATGTGTATACACATGTTGTTAAGAGATTTGATGCATTGATGCATAGGTTAGTCGATTAGTATAACCCTGTAGTCGACTAATGAGAAGACCAACTGATTACTACATTGATTTTTAACCTAGTGTAGTCGACTATACTTGATATAGTCGACTAATAGCCTCAACAGAGACTTGTAATGCCACATTAGTCGAGTAATACCTTGGTATAGTCGACTAATGGCACTTTCACAGTAACTAAGTTGTTCCAGACTAGTCAACTAATTCCTTCTCTAGTCGACTAATACAACCGAAATACCTTATTCTAGTCAGCTAATTGAACCGACTTATCTACTATTAGTCAACTAATCCATCCTACTAGTCGACTAATCTGGGTGGCAAAATTGCGTTCTGATTGAATCTCAAGTTTAATTCTTCTACTATATATATATATATATATGACTCTTGGGGCTCTCTCTAGATCAATTCACTTCTAATCTCCAACCCCTTTTCTCTTCAGAGCTTGCTTAGAAATCCTAGAAAGAGAGAATTAGAAAGAGAATTTTAAAAAAAGCTAGAGAAGGAGATTGAAGAGAAGGCTTGGGTTTTCTTTCCTTTGGTGAGAAGACCAGCTAGGAGGAGCTCCCATTAGCACCCCAACCTCTGGACCATCTTCTTCTTTATTTGGTAAGACAAGTCTTCCTCTCTTGGTTCCCTCTTGCCATGTTGATGCTTAGGATTTCCACTAAGAGTAGTGCTCATGTTAATATATATACCAATGTTTAAACTTTAAAATAACGATAACGTAATGACAACGTTTTTCCTCTGTTATGTTAATATAGGTTATAATGTAATGCATAACGTAGATTACACGATTTAATATTTATTTAATAAAAATATATATAGATATAATATTTATGAATTTATATAAATAAAAAATAATTTTAAAAATCTAAAAATTCAAAACAATACATAACACATTTAGCAAGTCTCACAATAATTTTTTTAGAAAGTATCACAATAATTTTTCACATTTATAAGTTATAATTCATAATCCATCTACACAAACAACAATTTGATCCACATATTTCATTATAATTTATAATTTTTAGCTATGGTATTCAATCTACACAAATTATTCATAATTCAATCTACAATAATTCATAATTCAAGCATAATTTATAATTTTTAGTCATATTATTCATTATAATTCATAATTCAATCTACAATATGCTATTCAATTATACTCCCGTGTCATTCACTCTCTCCAATATTTTACCCCTGATCTCTCTCTACTCTTTCTCTTCGATCTCTCTCCTCTCTCTCCCCCGATCTCTCTCTGCTTTCTCTCTGCTCTCTCCCGAGAGAGCAGAGAGATCGGAAAAGAAACCAGAGAGAGATCGTAAAGGAGAGAGAGCAGAGAGATTCGGGGGGACTGGAGAATGAGAGAGAAGAGAAAGAGATCGAGGGAGAGAGAGCTTACATATGCTTGGAGACAGAGAACCACCACTTGGAGACAACACCGGTAGAACCACCATAGGAGTTCTTGTGTTGTCGATCGGAAGAGAGATGTCTTCTTCGTTCTTCTCAGCGCCGAACGAGAAGACGACTACGAGGTTGCAGAGTGGATGATGAGCGAACGAATTTAGGGGGATTTTTTTGCTATAGACCGAAAGAATATGGGGTTCTAAAAGTCGACTTGCATCGTAACGTAGGTTATAGTGCGTTACGTTAATAACGTAACGTAAGTTACGGGCAAAATAACCATAGTTATCAAACATTGCGTTTTTTAGACCTGCTACATAACGTCGACTTTATGTTATATAACGAGTTATAACGGGTTATATAACGATTTTTTAAAACACTGATATATACATCCTTTGGTTAGTAGCTTGCCTCCATGTTATATGAGATTCTATAAATCCATAAAAATGTTATTTTTACAAGATCTAGTGAATAGATGAACTAAAGTTGTAAACTTTATATTGATAACATGCTTGATTTTGGATGAGATTCATAGGTGTTCATTTTGTGTATTAGTTTGATTAAGCAAGTATAATGGTTGCTAGATACATAAGAATATGACGTATGTAGAGATTGAATCCATGCTTGGTATGGTTGTGAAACAAATTCATGCGTTGAATATGGTGATGATGTTGTATCTTCCGTAATGGATACATTTGCCGGTGGGGAGAACACGAATGATGATATTCGTAGATGGGAGCGAACGCGATTCGTAGGCGGGGGTGAACGTGAATGATGATATTCGTAGGTGGGGGCGAACGCGAATGGTGTTGATGTGAAACGTGTATGTGTGTAAAAGTCAGTAATAAAATACTCAAACAACGTTTCACCAATGTGAAACAATCATTGATAGGAAACGATTAAAATTAATAATCTAGCAAACTGCTGATCAAATAACATGCATAAACTAATCAATATCAATTGAAGAATAAATTAACAATATTATTTATATTACACATGCAAAAGATTCTACTACTAAGAATGAAAACTATGAAACTAAAGGGAAGCAGATACACACAATCTCACGTTTATGGACAACAATTAAATCGATAAAAATTTAGATATTAAAATATCAGACTCGAAATAACTGATTGAGGCTAGAAACGTACCTAATGAGAATCATATATGACCTCAGTGTCCTTATGATAACTGTAGATGTGTAGAGGCCGTCTCCATGAATGCAACGCTACAAACCGTGCGTGATTTGAACTCCAAAAGAAAAAGATGCGGTTTGAAAACGAACCTTGAATGCTTTAACGAGTTTGTTTTCATTGTAGCAGTAGCAGTACTGTAGCGGCGGTGGTAGTGTAGCAGATTACTGTAGCGGGTTACTGTGACAATATTGTTTTCTGAATTTATTTTCTATTAGAGATGGAGAAAGAGATATGGGACTAATTTTTATCTAGGGTTTTGAAGAGAGGTTGAGGAAAATAGAATTAGGGTTTGGAAGAGGGAGAAAGAGAAGAGAAAGGGGATAGGCTAGCTAGGATTTCACACCACTAATCTAGGGTTTCCACTAATCTAGGGTTTCTTTAGGGCGTCACACACACAGAAAGATTTAGGAGAGATCACAACTCACACAAATCTGAGAAAAACTTTCATAGTAATTCATTGTCTTTGTTGTTGATACAAAAGGCTTTTTATAGGCTTGTACAAAATTGAATACAACTCAAAATAAAACTCCTAATCAAAGTAAAATTACAATTCCAAAATAAAAAAATTAAACTCCTAATAAAAATACAACTCCAAATAAGAAACTCAAAATTAAAAAATTACATAGAGTTCTATTACTACTGAGAAACTAGAAACTAGAACAAGGAGAAGAACCGGTGAAACACATGCCATACGCATCAGGTGTTTTATGATGTTGTGCATAGTGTGGTTTGAATGAAATTGTATATTGTTGTATCACTTGAGAATGATCGGGTATCAAGTATTGTGTCGTGCATATCCATGTTTATTGTTGCTTTACCATGCTTATATTTGTCATGCGTTCCTTCATGTAATAAGTTTTTTTATGTATGTAGACCTCTTGTAGTTGCCTCCTCGACCTAATACTGAGTCGGCCTCAGGATCATTCAACTGTTGTGATTTCGGGGAGGACGCCCCCAGACAGGATCGACAGGGGCAGCGCAATGGAAACTAATTACAGGATCTACTAAGACAACATGAAGAAGAGAAGAAGAAAATATTCCAATGTAGATGGAAAGCTAACACACAATATAACGTGGTTCCACCGATCAAACAGATCGTGTGTACGTCCACGAGAGAAGAAAAAGAAACTTTATTAAAATTTTGGGAGTACAATAAGAATTACTTACACCTCACACTGAGAAGATTACAAGCCCTTGATGGCCGTCAAGAACAGCGCACCCTTATGGCTAAACTTCTCTCACGAATCTCTCACCTAGATGAATCACACCCTTAGGAATTACAAATTCATTGGATTTCATTGAACGCCACCCCCAAGGAGTTATTTATAGACCATAGCACTCTCCTAATCCTAAACAAACTTCATCAATACGAACAATCATCGTCTCAGAATAAAAGAAATCTGCATCCACCTCAAATCTGAAAACAGATCCAGAAAAGAAAACTGTCAAACCCGACACTAGTCGACTAGGCCAGGGTACTAGTCGACTAATACTATGTATTAGTCGACTAGGCCCAAATACTAGTCGACTACTCTGACAAAATTCGGAATCCCGACTCTATGCCTGGTCGACTATATAAAGTATTAGTCGACTCATCCATGTGATTAGTCGACTATATCCAGTATTAGTCGACTGGTACTATGCACAGCTCCTTGTGCACGTCCGTTCTTTGATTTCTGAAGTTTTCGTCTACCTCCACTACGTATTCCAGTCACAATCCTAACAATCTCCCCTTTGACTTGAATACGGCCAAGTCCGAGAATAGCCACCGTGCTCCATGTGCTCGCATCCACGAATAATTGAACAAACTTGACTTCATCTCCATCTCACTCCCTCTTCTCCATAACCCCCTCATGGGGTTCTCAACTTGATTAGGTCGAATATGTTCAGGCCTGGCCTAAACTTTATCAACCAACGATCTTCTTGATCCACACAGGATTTACGAGAATTTCTCCACCATAGGAGTAATGATTTGGACTACCTTATTGCGCGCCTAGTCCCAATCTCTCTTCGGAATACAACTGAACATCCGAGCTCGAAACCATCGTAGTCTCTGATTGTTCTACAACCGCCGCTTTCGAAGCCAGGATAACTGCAATCCACCAGCTATAACTTTTGAGTTTTGCAACATATACACGTTACCGACATGTTCGGCCTGAAACTTCACATGGGCTTCTTTGGAGACTTTCATAAGATCACCTTCAAAACTGAAACTGAACCCTTCCCTATGTAGGGCTCCAAGAGAGAAGATTGTACCTTGATTCGGGAACATGAACGCCTTGAAGAATAGTGATGCATCCATCATGAGACCGAAACTGAATTGTTTCTTCGCCAATCACCTTGCTTGTAACAGAATTCCCCATGAAGACTTCTCCCCTTGAACCGAAGTGTATGAAGAGAACATCTTCCTATTGGAACTGATGTGTTATGAACATCCAGAGTCAATCCATCTATCTTTGTTACCAACTAATCTGTCTGTAACAGATAGAATGTCGCACTGTTTTTCATCTTCTCCAATTAGTTCAGTGGCATTAGTATCTGGTTATTTCTTCTTTCGAAGCCAACAATCAGCTCTAATGCGCCCCTTCTTGTGACGATAGTTACACGTCAAACTCCTATGTTTTGAGTTACCCGTAGGACTTCCATTATTACTCTTCTCCTTTGAATAATGAACTTGCTCAGAATCATCATGATGAGACTCACCTATCAACTGGGTGTCAATTTTGTCCTTATTGAGCAGATGCTCATTGACTTCATTGACCTTGATTGTTGACTTGCCTCTATAGATGATAGCTTCCCTAAAGCTCTTATATGAAGAAGGTAAAGAACACAACAATAGAAGTGATTGATCCCCATGTTCTATCTTAACCTCTATCATATCTAGATCATTGATAATAAAAGAAAATTCTGCATTGTGAGACTTGACAGGTGTACTTTCATGCATGCAGAGAAGAAAAAAACGTTGCTTCAAAATCAAACGATTCGCCAACGACTTCTTCAGATAGTGAAGAAGTCGCTCCCACAAGGAGGATGTTTTCTCCGTAGAAAACTCATCCAACACTTCGTCCGCCAAGCAAAACTGAATAGCCGTCAACGCTTTCTCATCCAACTCCTGCCAAGTTTTTTTCTTTCATGTCTTGAGACTTTTTCTCCCCCCCCCCCGAATAGTGATTTCCTTAACCCGCTCTGGGTAAGAATGACGTTCATCCTAATCTCTCACCTGCTGAAATTGATAACGTCATCGAACTTCTAAATATCGAACTTGATCACAGACATCTTCACGTTGACATTGCTCTGATACCAACTGTTGTGATTTCGGTGAGGACGCCTTCAAGATCGGATCGACTGGAGCGGCGTAGCGAAAACTAACCACAAAATCTACTAAGGCAACGTGAAGAAGAGAAGTAGATATTCCAAAGTAGATAGAAAGCCAACACATAATACAACGTGGTTCCACCGATCAAACAGATTGTTTGTATGTCCACAGGAGAAGGGAGAGAAACTTTATTAAAATTTTAAGGGAGTACAATAAGAATTATTTACACCTCATGCTGAGAAGATTACAAACCCTTGATGGCCACCAAGAACAGCGAACCCATATAACTAAGCTTCTCTCACGAATCTCTCATCTAGATGAATTACACCCTTAGGAATTACAAATTCATTGGGATTTCATTGAAGGTCACCCCCAAGGGGTTATTTATAGATCATACAACTCTTCTAGTCCTAAACAAACTTCATCAATATGAATAATCATCGCCTCAAAATAAAGGAAACCCGAATCCAACTTAAATCTAGAAATAAATCCAGAAAGGAAACTGACAGGCCCGATACTAGTTGACTAGACTACGGTACTAGTCGACTAATAGGCCCAAATACTAGTCGATTACTCTGACAAGATTCGAAACCCTAACTCTCTACCTAGTCGACTATACAAAGTATTAGCTGACTAATCCATGTGATTAGTCGACTATACCCAGTATTAGTCGACTGGTACTGTGCACAGCTCCTTGTGCATGTCCGTTCTTTGATTTTCGAAGTTTCAGGTCCTCCATGATATATTCCAATCACAAATCCTAACAGGTCAGAAGGTATCCATTTGAAGATAGACTTGTAAGCGTTTAACGCCGATTGATTTATTATTTTCATGTTATTCACAGGTCATCCATAGAGACACCGAGTGACGGAGACGTCGGTAGTAGTCTATTATGTTGATAGGTAAATAGAGTGCTCTATAGAGAGTCTTTCCTTTGCATACATGTATCCATATTTTTGGTATTGTATATGTTTTAGGTTTAGCTTTTGTATCCATGTTGAGACTTCCTGTATTTGATGTTGGATTTGGTATCTATATGTTTAGACTTCTTTGTATATAGACTTGGACTTAGTTTCTTTGTGTATGGCATGTATTTCTCTCCCATGTTAGATTTCTACCTATATGATTTGTTTCCTGTCATATATTCATATTTAAACTGCTCGAGTTATGTATCATATTATAACGGCTCTAATGATCCTTCCAAAACTACAGTTTAATCGACACAGCTGATGTGAAAATTTAGGGGCGTTCCAGTTGGTATCAGAGCTCTAGGTTCAAGTGTCCTAAGACTTTCATAACCTGTGTTTAAGTTGGAGCAAGTATAAGATTCTTTAGGATTTTTCGAGTCTAGAATCTTCGGTATTATGAGTTCGAGTGAGGACGATCACATGATTGTTGTGTTATGCTATTTTTATGGGAAAAAATCTTTTTTTTTGTTGTTGATTTCAACCAAGTTGAAATCTACTTGATGTTTTGAGTGTCTTACAATTAATATTATATGGAGTGACTGTTTGTTTGAATTGCCGCATGCATAAGACATGTGGGATAACTACGTGAGCTTTGCATGTGTGTGTGGGCACGTGTATGGGTGCATGTGATTTTCCGTGTTGTTTGAATTGTTGCATGCATTCGACTTGTGGGATAACTACGTCGGCTTTGCATGTGTGTATGGGCACGTGTATGGGCGAATGTGATTTGATTTAATTGTTCGGTATAAAACAGGTTGCCAGGTATAAAACAACAAAGTGATTTCTCTCTCCAGAGCAAATTAACATGAAACCCTAAATTGGTGGCGGGGAGCGAAGCATCGAAGCACACCAGTTCCTCCTCTCTCAGTCAATGGCGACTCTCGTGCAGTTCCTCCTCTCTCTAGTTCCTCTCCAATTACATCTCTCTTATTGGCGAGAATCGAAGCACCCCAGTTTCTCTCTTTTCTCTCTCTTCAATTGACGAGAAATTCGACGCCGTAACGCTCCAAAAAGATGAAGAAACGCACGACTCTTCAATTGACAAGGAATTCGTCGTCGATCTCTCTTCGATCTCTCTTCAATTAACGAGGAACCGCATAACATCGGAGCAATTCAGTTCCTCTCTCTTCGATCTCTCTTCAATTGGCGGCGACAACGATTGCAACCAAGCAAATTTTGAAGATAATCGATCACTCTACATGTGATTAGAGGATGAAGTGATCAAGCATTCTTCTCGCGTATATACGTGTGGGGGTATTTTCCTCGCGTCTATGTATCGCCAACTCTCGTCGCGTCCCCGCTACAATGTATTTTGGGAAGCGGGGCATGACATATTCCCTCGATGCACTAGTTTCATATGATTAAAGGATTGAGAGATCAAGCATTCCGAGAAGGAACGATCACCCTGATATTATTCAAACACAATCTTTGTGCATACTTGTATATATTGCTCATCCCGAGATAATATGAATTACGTATGTTTAGCCCATAATTGCACGGGACATATGGTATACACATGAGGGTTTTCTTATTTGGATTATCCCCTCGACGTACTAGTCTCGTGTGATCAGAAGCTGAATATATGTAGTCTTATTAGCCCAATCTATTTAATTTCTGCTGAGTTTATATTAGCTTTTTCATTGCTTTTATTATGTTGCATCTAACATTTAATTTAAGTTGTTCACTGCATCCTTGCATCCTTCCTCTCCTCATCCAACAGGCGTTTGTATCCCTAGTAATTTTTCTCTACCGAATGCGGAACACAAACGTCAGCCTACGAGCTCCCTCCATTGTGGGTCATATCCCCACTTGAAGTCTCTACTCTATTGCAAGGATTTCTCTCTCAAAGTCCCTTGGTCACTGCTCCGCTGATGGGTCAACTCCCACTCCGAAGCAATCGTGAATCCAACTCCGCTACAAGGATTTTCTCTACTCGAAGACCGAAAGTTTGCAGGTGCCGCTAATGTGACTACCCCACTCGGAAACAATACCGCAGGCTTACCAAGTCACTCCTAAGACAGATCAATCACACCAATGATAGAGATCAGCATTCCGAAGAGGCAGGATCATATCAATTCGAAAGGCCAACCATAAAGCAAGCCAGGCAAGATTTAAACAAACGTTTCCATTCCAAAGAAATTTATATATGTTTTATTCCAAAAAGTCCTTCAATTCTGAATACATTCCTTCAATACATATTTGGTTACATCTAACAAGAGTAATACAATGCTCCATTACACTTTGGTGTTTACATTTTTTGAAAAGAAATATAGATGATTCTGACCCGATCCCTCCATCCTACCGCTAAGTCCAGCCACACCTCCGAACTTCTAGAGCATGTCCTCTGGAGAACATCTGTCAGAAGGCACAGTATGATTGCTCACACCACTACCCAAAAGATCCTGGAGCTTCCAGGAGGTTCCTTCACAAAAGTAAGAGATCCTCTAGATGAAGGATCTTCTCCTCTCCATCTAGGACATGCCTCCATGAAAGCCGGACCAGAACCGCTATCCTCCACGCACTTTAACGAGAATGACAAGAGTCCCCAAGAAGCCCTCCAAAGCAATGGCAACGCCCCGGGCTTTAGACAAACTCCGACAAGACACGCGATGCAGCGGTGTCCAACCAGAATAGAACCTCCAAGACGCGCAAGAAGGTGATCATGTCACATCCCCTCCACGGTGTTTTGAGGGGAAAATCCAAGTCTCATCGTGAGATGCCACTGGCCAGCACACCCAGCCGAGGAGTTCTCTCTCCTCCTTCCTCGTACACGCCATCAGGAAAAAGGCTCTGACCCCCAGATCGACCCACACCCCCCTAAAAGGACAAACAACCTGGAGCAAGATCACCCGGTCCGGTGGGAGCAGGAGTCCTCCCTACCACCCCTGACGGCGACACTCTGTCACGACATCTAATGTATCATAACATGTTCATCACGAAAACTAATGTATCACACCATCTAGACTCTCACATGGCAAGAGCCCGGCCACCATTTCTTCCACCTTCGTCCTCTCCCTTTCCTTCCTCCATCTGATGAAAGAGAAAAAAGAAGACATGGCAATCCAGAACAAAGGAGAAGCAAGAATTTCTTTTGAGAAGATAGATGAAGTGATTTTCATCCAAGAATTTCACTCTATTTATAGATGAAGGGAGGGCGAACCGACTCCAATTCAAATTTTTAATCCCCGAAAAGTTGGTCCACGTCCCAAGATTTTCCAACTGAATCAGCAGAAGATCAACCGTCACCGCAAAAACACGAAACCCTACCTCTCAGTCATTATGTCCCATGGATTGGAAGAGACACAGGATCCGATCCCAGAGAAATCCAGCCGACTGATGCGACAACTGGCAGCCAGTTATACAGCCTGCAATTAATTCTGAAGACCTACATTTATGATCCAGATCCCCGTCCTCCCACGAATATCAAGATGAACCTAAGGCATTAAAAGGTCTCTTACCAACTCCACTCTTCCGACTTCCCGTTGTACGGTGCGGGAAAGAGATTTTGCGGTAAAATTTCCTTGAATCAGTTGAAAGATTACAACAAAACAATATTCCGACTACAAGGGAGGGAGGATGCTTGGATCTTCCCTTTGTTTAGTGCTGGGTTCTTCGTGTGGCGATGGAGAGTGAATCTTGTTCTCCGTTGACCAGATGACCGTCCTGGACCGTCGGGGGTCTTCTCTTCGGCCGGTAGGGGAGTAACTCGGCTCCGGCTACCAAACTCTCAAAGAGGAGGTAGGCGAAGATAGGCTAGTACTCAGTAAGCCTGTTGAAGAATCTCTTCTCTCTCGGTCGTCGACGTTGGGCTTCTCTCTCTCGATGCCTTGATCCTCTGACCCTCCTCTCTTTTGATTCAATCCAATCCACCCTTCCTTCATAGCCAACAGGGCTATTTATAGGGGTCTTAAGGGGTGATCGTGCCCCCTAAAAATGTGCCTGAACGAGGGCCACTACCCGCCATATGCGCGGGAACTGACTCCCCACGATCTGGGCGGTTGCAACTGAGACGCGGATTTCAGACTAAACGCGCCTTGATGCTGAGACGCGGGCTTCAGGCCGGACGCGCCTTGGATGCTGAGACGCGAGCTTCAGTCCCTTGCGTCTTAGATGCTGAGACGCAGGCGTCAGTCCCTTGCGTCTTGGATGCTGAGACGCGGGCGTCGAGCCAACACGCTTTGATGTTAAGACGCGGGCTTCAGGCCGACGCGTCTTGAAGTTGAGACGCGGGCTTCAGGCCGACGCGTCTTGAAGTTGAGACGCGGGCTTCAGGCCGACGCGTCTTGAAGTTTGAGACGCGGGCTTCAATCCTTTGCGTCTTTGAGACTGCTTCTTTGGTGGCTTGCCTGTTTGTCATTTTTAGACAGCCTACAGAACCCCCTCCAAAGTTTCCGATATTCCGCAGTTGAATGGGACGGATTTCGGAATACTTTGGACTTAAGCCGCGTTCGCCTTTGTGAATGGACTGTTGATGCCTCGGGTTTGATCTTATCCGAATTTGGTCTTCGTGAGTGGTCTTCGTGAGTGTACTGTTGAACTCTTAGAAGCCATCAGAGTCGATCGTGTTGAGTGTCTAGATACACAGCCTAGACCTCCCCCATTGCTTTTAGTCTGTCACGAGTGCGTTTTTGGCTGGGAGTAGTTGGTTGTCTGTTGGCGCCAGTGTATTGTTGAACTGTCTTGCAGACGCATAAGACTGGACGCAGGCTCCTTTTTGAAAAAGCAGAGGCTGCTTTGAAGACGCAGCTTCCATAAAGTAGACGCGAGAGACTGGACGCAGGCTTCTCTTTGAAAAGCAGAAGCCACTTTGAAGACGCAGCGTCTATAGGGTAGACGCGATGTTGGTCAGACGCGAACTCCTTAGAGGAGACGCAATATTCCGAACGCACTCTTGGAAATGCTGACGGGGCATGTCTGGTGCGTTTTCTGGGCGTAAACTTTATGCTATACATGATTACGCCGCCAGCTGGCCTGGGGAAACGGCGAAATTTCGCCTTTTGGTGCGCGGATCTCGCGGTTCATTAAATGAACTGTTCCACGTGTCGGCTTCTGATTCGCGGCGGGGTCGCGACGCATGATCTTCGCCACCGGAAGTGATTTTGTTACACGCGTCAAGCGACGGTTCGCTGCAGCGTCCCTTGGGTCACGCGCCGCGTATCTCTGCGCATCCCCGTGCCTATAAAAGGCAGCAGTTTGGAGAGGGTCTTCTTCTTTCTCGCGCTTGCTAAGAACTTTAAGAAAAGCACTTTCCCTCCCGGTTCCTCTGTTTAGCCATGGCACCAAAGACTAAGCCGACCGTTTCTTCCTCAAAGGCGACCACCACCGAGGCCCAGAGGGGCAGTTCTTCCTCTGCGCAGGACTTCGTCCTCCAAGGTGTCCAAGGTAGTATGCCCTAGGCAGAACGGACCCTTTAAGGACTTTAAACCATTAAAAGCGCGTTTGATTCCCCAGACGCAGTCTTTGGGATGATAACCGGGGCGCGGATTAGATAATCTGACGCCCAAGAGCCCTGTGCTTCAGGTCCTTCACTTAGAGAGTCTAACTGTGAAGGTCTCTGGACGCAGCTTTGCAGAACGCAGATTTGGTCTTCGCGTTCTGTGTCATCAGGCGCCAATTTGATGAATCTGGCGTCTGAGTCCAAGTACTTTGAAATTCCACAAGTCTTGGTTTGCAGAACGCGGATTTGATCCTTGCGTTTCTGTGCCATCAGGCGCCAATTTGATGAATCTGGCGTCTGAGTCCAAGTACTTTGAAATTCCACAAGTCTTGGTTTGCAGAACGCGGATTTGATCCTTGCGTTTCTGTGTCATCAGGCGCCAATTTGATGAATCTGGCGTCTGAGTCCAAGTACTTTGAAATTCCACAAGTCTTGGTTTGCAGAACGCGGATTTGATCCTTGCGTTTCTGTGTCATCAGGCGCCAATTTGATGAATCTGGCGTCTGAGTCCAAGTACTTTGAAATTCCACAAGTCTTGGTTTGCAGAACGCGGATTTGATCCTTGCGTTTCTGTGTCATCAGGCGCCAATTTGATGAATCTGGCGTCTGAGTCCAAGTACTTTGAAATTCCACAAGTCTTGGTTTGCAGAACGCGGATTTCATCCTTGCGTTTCTGTGTCATCAGGCGCCAATTTGATGAATCTGGCGTCTGAGTCCAAGTACTTAAATTCCACAAGTCTTGGTTTGCAGAACGCGGATTTGATCCTTGCGTTCTGTGCTTCTTGACGCAGATTTGCGGGTCTGGACGCGGATTTGATGATTCCTGCGTCCAGTATCTTTTCTGCGTTTGGACGCAGAACACTTAGTATTTTTCTTTACTTTTGGTAAAGCATCTGACTTAAGTGTCTTTATCTTTTTGCAGCGCCGCAACCTGCTACTTCACTCCCCAAGATACGCCATTTTGGGCATGTAGGTGGAGCTGACCGGAACCTGACTTTTGTGCTGCAAAGGACTGCCCCTGTGACTGCCGACCAGTCGCCTGCTCGTGAGAAGAAGCTCTCGAATGTCGAGATGAGGACTCTTCGAGTGCTGATGACCGATGCAGCATTCACCACGGATGATGGCATTCAGCTGAAGAAGCCCGCCTTCTTCTTCGGGGATCATATCCATGATGGCGGCCATCGTGTGCACGAAGGGACTTACACATGGCTCCGTCAAATAGGGGGCAGAAGGTTCTTTCTCCCGGCCATGGATAGGATGTTCCCTATGTTCTATTACCAGCATATGTCCGTCCCGCGGAAGATGGAGTTTGACCTCGCTCGATATGCTCCTGAGGTTACCCTTGGCGATCTGGGCTCCCACCACCAAGTGCACCGTCATGACGGCCATGACGCGTCAGTTATCGGCCTTTTCCCTGGATCGCGCAAGAGGGAGATCCCGTCTGGAGAGATACCGCACATTGGCGCCACCTTCCTCAACATGTTCATGGCAGCGGAGGGCGACTATCCAGTTGCGTTCCGTGCATATGGGTGGGTCTATTCCCCAGCGAATTACTGGTGGGGCAGAATGGTTGGCTTTGTCCTTACCGAGCTCGGGGATCTGCTGAGGCGCATAGGACTGTACCCAGCGGTCAGGGCTGTACAGTGGGGGATCCCTCAAAGTTCTCAAAACTTCTTTGGGATCCTAGAACGTTACAATCCCTTGACGGGGACGTTCTTTACTCCAGTCGGGGAGATGGGCCTTGCCTTACACGAGATGCACGAGGTCTCGGGACTGGTGACAGGGGACATGCCCTATGAAGAATATGTCCCGACCGCTGTGGAGCTTCGCTACGTGAAGGAGGAGTTTCCTCTCATATACGAGACCTATTGGGAAGTGCTTTGTCACTTCCATATCTGCGGTCAGATCACCAAATGGCGGTCGCAGGGGGTCACGTATCTGTCTTGGGCCAGTTATTTGTTCAACAATGTGAACACCAAAGACCGCTTGATCACCCGATTGGCTCCCAGCACTGATAGGGAGATCGAAGACCGGATCGATCAGGCTCCCGAGAAGTTCTACACCACGGAGTCGAACGAAGATGGTTTCGACCCCGACTTGGTTTTTGAAAGCTTCCACCACCAAGCCCGGACTCCTATCTCCGATCGGGCGCTGCTGGCGGGTTTTCTGATGCTGTGGCTAAAGCGTTGTGTGGTGCCCACGCTGCCACATGAAGTTATAGTTGCCGATGTGGTGTACCCGGCGGTGCTTCTGGCCCATGGCAACCCTATAGCTCTTCTCCCGACCGTGGTGGCTGGTATTCAGAGCGGGCTGCGGGCGCTGGCTAAAAGCTTTTGTGAGCCGCCAAAAACTGTGGATTCCGAGGGAAAGCCGTTCACGGACGCGGAGGGGAATCCAGTGGTGAAGCATCCCAATCCTCGGGTCGAGCTGCCTTACACATACCTTATGGCCTGGTACGTGATGCACTGCCCCTCTTTGATGACGGCGGTGCGTTGGAAGGAGGACTCCGTCCCCTTCATACAGCGATTGGAGGGTTCGAGGTGGGAAGATCCTTATATATATTACATCCGGAAGCGTCTTTCAACCCCGGCAAATTATCAGCTCAATCGTTGCCTCCTCCAGATCCCTGGTGCATCCTACGGCGATCTACTTGTCGATTCCGCAGGCCCTGATGATTTCACGAGGTTATCCCAGGGAGCCTTCTGGTGGTTGCTCAATATTCGGCCCGGGTATATGCTTTTTCGACAAGGGACGTCATGCACCATTGAGCCATACATGCCGAATCGCTTCGCTCGACAGTTCGGCTATGACCAGCTCTATATCGGGAATCCCAATGCTTATCTCGCCTTCGAAGGGAACTTGTTCGAGGGTGCTCGGGCCTGGTATTATAGTGTGGCTGGAGGGACAGGAACATCCTTCCGTCTACCTCTCGAAGCGCCCAAGTGCCAGATGAGTCTAAGCTATTGTACCTGGTACTCCCAAGCCGTCCAGACACCAAACTTTCTTCCGGCATCTTCATGTATCGAGAGCATCAATGCAAGCCTCGAGACAAGGACAGAGTCTGGTAAACCAACAAGACTCGTAGAGCAGTACCGGAGAGTTCGTAAGGAGGTCGGGAGAAGGACGAGGAGGGAGCCACGAGCTACGGAGCCACGACCGCCAAGGGCAGAGCCACGAGCGAAGAATGAGCCGTCAGTAACGAGGGCGGAGCCATCAGCGATGAGAGAGGAGCCTCCAGCAACGAGGGCGGAGCCACCAGCAAAGAGGTCTAAGCAGTTGGCGAGTAAGCGTCATCAACGCTCTACTCCTATTGTTGAACCAGCCCCAAAGAAGGTTAGGAGGGACTTGGCGTCTGAAGTCTCTCAATCCGGAGCCATCTCTGCTGGAGTTGAGGCGCTTCCTGAAGACCTTTTTGTCACAGTTGCGGAACCTCCGGAAGAGGGGGATTTACTCCCTCTAGTTCGTGCTCCTAGGTCGCACCACAGGCACCGCGAGGTTGTGGAGGAAGGGGAGTTCATCGAGCAATCTGCTGTTGCTGCTGATGTCACATCTCCAGAGATTGAAGTGGGGGGTGATGCAAATGTTGAGATTCTGGGAGTTGCAGCTCAGCTCAAATCTCCTTCTGCTCAGGAAAGGGGAGAGGAGGCACAGCAGTTGGGGTCTCCGAGCGTCTTTATCTCCAGTCTTAGGGCCGCCGACCCTAGTCCTACTACTGGAGTGATTGGAGGCCAGGCTCCGATTGTGGATTCTCCGGAGCCGTCGTCTTCTTCGCTCTCAGGGGCAAGCATGTTTGAGGACAAGGTTGACTATGGTGGTGAACCCGCTTCTCCTGATCAAAGTAAGTTTTTTCATATCTCAGAGGAGGAGATGTATGTGGGCGAATCATCGTCTGCACCATCAGTGGCGGCTATTCCTGTTGAAGGTACCTTTTCCACCTTCTGTCCAATTTTTCTTTGCATGTTGAAGGAAATGCCTTGACATTTTTCATTTTATATTGTAGGGCCAGCCGGAGATGTCGGAGCTATAACCTCCTCACATATTGATGAGATGGTGAGAGAGTTGACCGGACCCCAGGGTATTGAGGCCTCAACTGCTGAGATGCCTTCAGAGGGGGCAGCTGCTGGGACTGGGGAGCCTTCCACTCTGCCAGAGGAGGAAGCCACTGCTGAGGTCGAGGAGGTCCAGGTGAAGGCAGGTCCACTCCCAGAAGATCGCACGGCTCAAGTCTCAAATGAAGTTTCTGAGGAAATCGTGCTTGCCACTCCATCATTGGTCGCGGAAGTTCCCGCAGGGATAGCACCTCTGGAAGCACCAGTGGCCGGTTCCGCTCTTGCCGTATCAACAGTCAGCATGACTTCTGTGCAAAAAGAGCCGGCCTACACCCCTTCTTCTGAGATAGAAAGGGGGTCGGGGAGCGCTCCGGGTGATGACAGCATGGACTTCCTGACGCGCAGTACGGTGCGGCAGTTCTTCGAAGCGATGCGATCGTGCATCGACTTTATCCTTTCTGGGCGTCGTTCTTTTGACTTTGCCCGGAGATTTCTCGGGAATGTGGCCGAGAACATCGAACTAGTCGGGGGCCTTCCTCTTGCTCAGGCATGTATGCGGGTGGTGGATCAGTTGGAGAGTGACCTGAAAGAGCTGAAGTCTTTAGACGAAGCTGACTCCCTCCACGAAACCCAAGTCATCCTGGATAGCCTCCTTTCTGCCCAAAGGCAAGAGCGACAGGAAGTGGAAATGCAAATTGCTGAAGAGGTCAGTAACCTTGAACGTTCCCAGGCTGAATGTCAAAAGCTGATTGAGGATTCAGGGGAAACTGAGCTCGTCATGCAGACCACAGAGCTTGCTATTACCAATGCTCGGGCTGCTATTGCTAAAGCCCAAGCCCTGCTAGCTGTCAATGAAGAGAAGCTCGTCGCTCTTAAGAAGAAGCTAGAAGAGCAGCAGGCTGCGAGGGCACAGGCTGAAGAGAGCCAGTCCGTTCATCTCTCCAGATTGGAGACTTTGCGAGCCCAGTTGGCTGAAAAACCCTGCCTATCTGAAGAGGAGCTGCGGGTCCAGGCCATGATGGAGGCTGAGAAGACACGTCAGCATGAGATGCATCGTCTCAGGGAGCGCATCCGTTCTCTACCAGATCGAGATTTTTAGCCTTCTCCTCTCCCCCCTTTTTTTTTTTGTCACGCTCAATCTTATTTGTATAAGAGAGCGTTTTTGTATCACTTTCATATTTTTGGATATAAATAAAAGTGACACCCTCCTTTTTACTTCTTTTGTCTCGAACTCTTTGCCTTTGGTTGGACATGTAGGAGCAAGGAAGTCTTTTGATCTTTATCAAAATTATAATCATAATCTTAATAAGTCAAAAGTATTGAGGAAAGATCTTGTTCCAAGAACTTTCATGACACTGTCAGAGGTGTAAGCTTAACTTGACAGAGGTGATTTTTGGTGGACCTGCCACTTTGTGGAAGAAAGTGACAGGTGGAGTTCGTACCCCCGGGAAAGATGAACTTTTATCAAGGATTTTGTGCTTAACTTGATTTCAGATCAGCTGGGGATGTTGATGGAAACATTGTTTATTGGTGTAATGTTAACCAACAATGCCTCCAAAATGAATTCGATATTCTGTTGGGGAGAATATCAAATGAAACTAGACTCGCGGGGGAATCTAGGGAAGTCCTTACCGTTAGAGGTGTGATATTAACTTAACGGGTTGGAAATAGTCTTGTCAGAAGTGTAATGTTAACTTGACAAGGACATGAGTTAGAGGTGTGATGTTAACTTAACTCATCAATCATCTCAGTTTTATAAGAGAAAACTGAGGGTGTCACTGTCATAGGTGTGATGTTTAACTTAACAGTGAGGGTAATGCTAGAGGTGTAATGTTGAACTTGGCATTAGTCGTCTCGGCTTGAAGAAGTCGAGGAAAGGTCATAGCCATAGGTGTATTGTTGAACTTAGCAATGACTCGGATGCTAGAAGTGTAGTGTTAACTTGGCATCGTTCGTCTCGGCTTAAGGAAGTCGAGGAAAGGTCATAGCCATAGGTGTATTGTTGAACTTAGCAATGACTCGGATGCTAGAAGTGTAGTGTTAACTTGGCATCGTCCATTTCAACTTCGATATGGAAGTCTGAAGAAAGGGTAACTGTCAGAGGTGTAATATTAACTTGACGGGCACCTGGTATACTGCTTAGAGGTGTAATGTTAACTTAAACAGTAGTTTGTCAGAGGTGTGATATTAACTTGACAAGAATTGGCTCTTGATAGGAGCAATTTGAGGACCTGTCATTCTATTGATGAGAATTGACAAGTGGAATTTGAAATGCCAGAGGTATAGTGTTAACTTGGCAATTTTGAAGTTTGCTGCTCTATGTAGAGGTAACAAGCGGGGCTTGTACTCGACAAGGAGTATTCATTACCAGAGGTATAGTGTTTAACGTAGTAATGTATGCATTTTGTGGTCCTACCATTCTATGGATGAGAATTGGTAAGAGATTTTGGAGGAGAGAGTGGAATCAGGTCCACTTAGGATTTTTAGCAAACCCTCAGCTATCAACGGATTTGAGATGCCTTTACCAACTACCGTTTGAGTTGGGCTAGCCATGCTATTCCCCTCAGCATGATGAGTTGTCGAGGATTTATGTTGGGCTTAAATGCCAACGTTTTCCTCTATCCTTAGCCGTCGAAGGCGTTGGATGTTTGATCAGAGGTGTGGTATTAACTTGATCGGCAGGAGAATACCATCTAGGGATAGTATTTCTTCAGGAATTTGCCATTGATTGGCATCATGAGTGTATCGCCATTAGAGGTTATGAGACGATACGATCCATTCGAGTAGACCGACTCTACTACAAATGGTCCTTCCCATTTGGGTTGGAATTTTCCCTTCGTCTTGTGCGTCATGACCATGGGTCTCCGGACGGCTAAGACAAGGTCGCCTTTCTTGAAAGTTCGCGTCTTGACTTTCTTGTTGAAGGCTCTGGTGATGCGAGCTTGATAAAGCTCGATCTGTTGCTGGGCCTGCAGACGCCTGTCGTCTAAGGCCTCCAGTTCTTGGAGTCGCTGTCGATACTTCTCCTCTGTTGTCATCTCGGCGGTCAGGGCGACGCGTAGAGATGGAATTTGGATTTCCAGTGGGAGGACAGCTTCACATCCGTACACCAAGGAAAATGGCGTGGCTTTAGTTGGGGTTCGCACGGTCGTGCGATATGCCCATAAGCATTCACCCAGCTTATCGTCCCAGTCTCGTTGACTTTTCGAGACGAATTTCTTAAGAAGCTTGCCAATAGTCTTATTGAAAGCTTCCGCGAGGCCGTTGGCGGGAGGATAGTATGCCGTTGAAGACACACTCTGGATTCTGAACTTGGCACAGAATCTCTGGAAAGCCTGGCTGATGAACTGGGGTCCATTGTCATGGACGATCCGCCGAGGCACACCGAAGCGATAGATAACGTGATGTTTCACGAATTTGATCACGTTAGACGATTTTACCTCTTTTAGAGGAACAGCTTCGGCCCACTTGGAGAAGTAATCGGTTATTGCTAGAATGAACCGATGTCCTTTCGATGATGGTGGGCTGATGGGGCCGACCACGTCCATCCCCCACATTTCAAACGGCCAAGTAGAGGTCGTAGAGTGGAGGTACCCTGGTGCCTGATGGATGAAATCGCCATGTATTTGACAGGCATGACATCTTTTGGCGTAAGCGACGGCATCGGCGACCATTTTGGGCCAGTAATACCCCAATCTTTGGAGTCTGTTTGCCAGCTTCGGGCCAGGTTGATGAGCTCCACACGTACCATCGTGGGCTTCTTTCAACACTTCACGGGCTTCTTTTGATGAGAGGCACCGGAGCAGGATCCCGTCATGCGATCGACGGTACAGTGTTCGCGTGATCGCATTATAGTAAAATTTGGGGGCTTTCCTCCGAATGGCGGCCGCCTCTTTGGTGTCTTCAGGCAGGATGCCGTATAAGACATAATCAATATAGGGAAATCGCCAGTCTTTAAGTTCTGGAGCGGTTGACACTTCAAGTGTTTCTTTACCGCGACGATCTCCTGTTGACCCTGGGTAGTTTCCGGGGGAAATTTTTGGACAGTATAGGTCGTGGCTATAGACGAATACTTTCTCCATTGTTCCTGCTGGGAGAGCTAGGGAAGCTGCGAGAGATGCGAGGGCATCTGCATGCGCATTTTGGCTTCGCGGCACATGGTCAATGTAGAAGTTTGAAAACTTTTCCGCCATGTGGATTGTCGCGTTGTAGTATGGTACTAGATCTTCATGCCTGACCTCATACTCTCCACGAACTTGGCTGACGATGAGTTTGGAGTCACCGTACGCCTCGAGATTTTTAACGCCAATCTCATCGGCGAATTGCATCCCAATCAGGAGAGCGTTGTATTCCGCCGCATTGTTCGAACAGGGTTCGGTTAACGAGATAGCCCGGGGGATCACGTAGTTTTGTGGGGAGACGAGTACTACTCCTACCCCCGCTACTGTGTGTCCCTTTGGGCTTGCCCTTGATGCACCATCGAAGAAAAGTTGCCACACTTGTCCTTCGAATGTTGCCTGAGTCAGGCATACTTCAGCGACCTCATCTGGGAGATCCTCATAAAGTTTGGCTACCCTCGGATCTGGGTGTTCAGCTAAAAAGTCCGCCACCGCTTGTCCTTTAATGGCCTTCTGTGGCAGGAAGTGCATCTCATATTGAGAGAGCAATATAGCCCATTTCGCCAGCCGGCCATTCAATGATGAAGGCTTTGTCATAAGCAACCTCAGGGGGTTGACTTTTGATATGACATTTATGGTTTGGCCTATCAGATAGTGTCGCATTTTCTGAATAGCGAACACCAAGGCCAAACACTCCTTCTCGATCGGGTTGTACCGATGTTCGGCCCCGATCATTGTTCTACTGAGGTAGTAGATTGCTTGTTCTCGCCCTTGGTCATCATTCTGAGCTAGTAGAGCTCCCAAAGAATGATCCATCGATCGGACGTACACCAGGAAGGGCTTTCCGGATACCGGAGCTGCAAGGACTGGTGGTTGGGTGAGGTATCGTTTGATCTCCTCGAATGCTTGCTGGCAAGCGTCGTCCCATATGAACGAGACTCCCTTCTTCATCAGCTTAGCGAAGGGTCGGCATCTTCCGGAGAGATTTGAAATAAATCTGCGGATGTATGCCAGTCGTCCCTGCAATCCTCTGAGCTCCCTGAGGCTTCTTGGAGGTTGCATTTCCTGAATGGCGCGAACCTTCTCCGGATCCAAATGAATTCCGGTAGAGGTTACAACAAACCCTAGGAATTTGCCGCTGGCTACCCCCAGGAATGATTTGGTGGGATTCATCTTCAATTGATGAGCCCGCATGATGTCAAAGACCGCTTTAAGATCCGCTATGTGATCTCCTTTAGTGCGGCTTTTCACCGCGATGTCATCGACATAGCACTCCACCGTTTTGCGTATCTGCTGGTGGAAAATGGCATTCATAGCCCTTTGGTATGTTGCCCCTGCATTTTTTAGTCCGAAGGGCATGACGGTGTAGCAGTATACTCCTAGAGGTGTCCTGAAGGAGGTGTGCTTTTCGTCGTCGGGGTACATCTTGATTTGATTGTATCCTGAGAATCCGTCCATAAAGGACATTCGCTCGAACCCGCATGTATTGTCAATCATGACATCTGTGATTGGTAACGGGAACTCGTCTTTGGGGCAGGCCTCGTTTAGATCGCGGAAGTCGATGCAGATCCGGATCTTCCCGTTCTTCTTGACAACGGGTACGATGTTGGCTACCCAATCAGGATGCTGTTCCTCCCTGATAAAGCCAGAGTCAATAAGCTTCTTGACTTCTGATTGGATTGCCTCCATTACTTCGGGACGGAACCGTCGCTGCTGTTGTTTGACAGGTTTTACATCCGGATTGATGTTGAGGCGGTGCATAGCCACTTGAGGATCAAGTCCAGGCATATCCTCGTAGTTCCAGGCGAAGACGTCTATATACTCTTGTATAAGAGATATTAGATCCTTCTTCTCTGAAGGTGACAGGCCGTCACTTATGAAGATGGGCTTAGGATTAGCCTCATCCCCCAGATTGATCTGGACAACCTTGTCTTCTGTGGGTGGCTCACGCTGTTCAAAGCGGATATCCCAAAGAGCATTCAAATGTTTGATCCAAGGGTCTGTATCCGACTGGATCATTTCTTCATCTTCATCTTCCAGATGACTTGTTGAAACCATATTTATTGAAAGTTCTTTGAAGATGTTGCCGACACTGACATCCGATTCCCACGATGACGTGCCTGATGAGTGGTCGTGGCTTGACAGTCTCTCCGAATCAGAGGCTGATGGCACTGGAGTTGATACATAACCCAACCCCCGGCGCGTCTGATGATAATAATCAGGTGCTTTCCCTTTCGGCACAAAAGATCGAAGCAATGATCTCCTTCCTTTGCCGAAGTTCAATCCAGGTCCATTGGCTAGATCGTATCCCATACGCTTCATCATCTTGAGCGTTCTCGGTTCATAGTGATTGAACTGTGGGGGCTCCTTTTCACCTTCTGATTCTTCATAGAGTACTGGTTCAGACGAAATTCGTCCAAAGAGGATTGGTTTCTGGCCTTTTCGTCTGGCTGGAACCAGGAATACAGACTTTTGTGCGTCGCCATCATCCTGGTACGTCCCGAAGGATGATTTTATTGGTACATGCAATGATGTCAAAGCATCCATTGCCGACCAGACATCCTTATCTACGTTGGTGCTAGTATCCGACGGTATTGAATCAGACTCACACGCAGGAAAATACGCGAAATCTAAATCTTCATTAATATACCAACCGCCTGTATCGTCGGCGGTATCAACATCGAGCTTATTAGTGCTCTTTACAAGTGGTTCTAGCTCCCACAGGCACTCTTCTTCCTCAGGCTCGACGTCAGCTTCATTACCAGAGTCTGGCTCCTCTGGTTGCGGGGTTTCATTAGTCTCCTCATATAAGAGGGAATCCGTGAAGTAATTCTCGACCCCTTTGAACGGATGCCTTTCGGCAATCAACGTTCGGACCTGTCCGCTCTCGTCGATGTATTTCATGACTTGATGGAGAGTGGAGGGAACAATGGAATTTTGGTGAATCCATGGTCGTCCCAGCAACAGGTTGTAAGACGTGTCAGCGTCAATGACGTAACACGTTACTTCTGATTTGAGGCTCCCGATCCGGCATTTAAGCTTGATCTTCCCCATCGGGCGGGAGCTGTTGGCATTAAACCCATAAATAGTCGTCTGGGTAGGGCTCAGACGATGGGTAGGAATGCCCAGAAATTGCATGACCCGGCGAGGTATGATGCTTAGTGCTGACCCAGGGTCTACCTGAATGCGATTCACCTCGGATGACCCGATATACCCCGTGAAGTATAGGGGTCGGTCATGCTTCCCTTTAACCTGCATGTCATCTTTTGTGAAAGAGATGCAGGGAGCATTTGGGGAGGTGTGGAGGCAATTCTCTACATCTTCCTCCCTCGGTACGTGGGTCAGAAAGACCTCAGCGTTTGTCAGGGCTTCTTGTAGAGCTTCTCTGGTTGACTTTGATAGCCTCAGGAGCTCATACAAGGTAATGCGTGCTGGGATGTTGGCTAACTGAGCCAGCACATCGAAGCGGTAAGGTGTCGAAGGTGTCGAAGATCCTTCCGCTGCACTTCTTGAAAGAACCCGAGAAAACCGA
The DNA here is from genome assembly GCA_038442645.1 of Agave tequilana. Classification (NCBI taxonomy): domain Eukaryota; kingdom Viridiplantae; phylum Streptophyta; class Magnoliopsida; order Asparagales; family Asparagaceae; genus Agave; species Agave tequilana. The sequence continues at coordinate 21,035 of JAVJIF010027911.1, read as the reverse complement.
GTTTCTTTCTGTTTCTCCACGGGTGGTTTTGCGGAGGGCTGAGCTGGCTCTACAGCTGGTTGAGGAGGGACCACCGCCTTTTCGCCGTACTGCTTCAAGTACGCCTGCCCTGAGCGGGTGCCTGATGTCGGTTGGTTGGGCTCTGCCGCCAGGACCATTGTCTCCTCTTCTGAGTCGGTCAGCGAAGGAACATCAGCGTCTGCTTCCCGGGAAGAAGCGCAGATCACGTGGCAAGATGAAGCCTTTCCTTTGCCTTTGGACTTCCTGTTGGTCACAGTCGTCCATTGCTGCTCGTCAACGAGGTCAGGGTGGACCCACATGATTCCTCCTTCAGGTGTAGGGACCGGGACCAAGCCCTTCTCCTGCTGCTGATGAGGGTCTGTGTTGACCACTCTCAATTCTCCTTTCGGGACAGAGATCACTCCCACGGGCATCGGGGGTCGTGTCCCAAAGTGGAGCATCGACGTCATGTTGGCCGACATCTTCTTCTGCTCTGGCCGGAGTTTTAATACCTCCGCGTCAATCAGGGCTTGGAGGACGTCCTTGAAGATGTAGCAGCTCCTGGTAGGGTGCCCGAGCATCCTATGGTATAGGCAGTAGTTGGGATTGTCGGTCTTGCCGACTTCTTCCGGGCGCCTGATTTCAGGGAGCTTCAGTCGATTGCTCTTGTTGAGTAGTTTGAAGAGCGAATCGACGTGTTCCTCCTTGAAGGAATACTGTTTGTTGGCGCGGGGTTGGCTGGAGGAGCCACCTGCTCTGCCTGACTGAGGTTTGACGGGAGACTTGGTCTCTGTCGCCAAATTATCCTTCCGTTTTGTTTGGAGGGATGTGTCTGGTGCACGCCTCGTCGTCCTTTCTGGCCTGGGCTTGCCTTCTTCCGCTCTGACGCGGGCAACAATCTCCTCAGCCTGTTCACCTTGCTGGACTAACTGTTTCCAGGTGCGGCTTTCAGCAACCCCTATCTGAGCAAGGAGTGAGGTTTGGAGATTGTGGCGACATGTTTCCACCAGGGTGGCCTGGGTCATGCCGCTCGGACATCGGAGTGCCGTGTTCCGAAATCTTTCTACGAAAGACTTAACGGACTCTCCCTTTCGCTGCTTGGTAGCTAAAAGGGTAGGCATTGTTACCTCTGAGTCATCCTCGAAGAAGCGTGTTAGAAACAGCTTCTCCAAGTCGCCCCAGTTCTTGATTGAACCTTCCGGGAGCTTCATAAACCATTCAAAGGCCAACCCTTTCAGGGTGCCAATGAACAGTCGCGCCAATATAGCGTCGTTATCTACCACATTCCCAGTTTGGGATTTGAAGTAGTAGATATGCTGGTTGGGTGATCCCTTCCCGTCGAAAGCTTGGAGAGTTGGAGCCTTGAATCTAGGAGGGTACGGGACTAAGTCCCACTCGGCTGGATATGGCCGGACCACTCCAGCTTCTTGGAGATCTTTACGACTGGCAAGGGCGTTGAGTCGTTGCTCCAGTAGGCTCATTCTTTGATCTTGAGCCTTCTCCGAGTCTGAGTTGCTTCCTGCATGTGCTGAAGGCCTGGACACATTCGAAGGAGATCGTCGTGTCCCATCGGAGGGATCAGAGGGTGGATTTCCTCCTCTTCCTCTTCTAGCTCTTGGCCTTCTAGGAGGAGACCTCTCTCTCTCTTCGAGCAATTTCTCAAGCATGTGCTTGAGACCGTCAATGGTTCTCTGTTGAGAGGAGAGTATTTGCATTTGGTGCTTCTGCATCTGCATTAGATGCTTAGTTGTCTCCTCAGGAGCGTCTTCTTTATCCTCAGGAGCATCTGCCATGTAGGCAAAAACTCCTCTTTCACCGGAAGAGTTCGAATCTTGCGACTCTATCACTACGGAGTGAGAGTCGTCCATTCTAATGCCGCGGGATAAGGCATTATAGTCAATTGGGGGGATGGTCCCTGTCCTGGTACGGGTATGTCGATACACCCCTTCTGTCTCAGAGTTTGACCCCTCTGAATTGATCATTGGTTGTTTTCCCCTGCTTCTGCTTGTCATATATGCGGTAAGCTCCGGGTATTCGACATCAGAGAAGGTTCTCTTTCGGTGGGAGCGCCTTCTTTTGGCTGACGGGGGAATCAGGGTCAGCTGTCTAACCAAAGACGGCTGGTGCACGCCTGATTCGCAATGGCATCCAGAGAGCATCTGGATGAGTTGTTGACAGCAGCAAGAAGAAGTGGCCTGATTGGCACTTCTTTTCCTCGTCAAATAATCCCTCAAATCCGTGGGAGGGGGATTAAATAGACTGGCCTCACGGCGTCGAAGACGGGGGGCAGTCGTGTGTTGCGCTGTCTGAACGCAGGTCTCAGAAACGCGGTGGTCACACTGTTGCGTTGCGCGCGTCTGGCGTCTCTGTTGAGACGAGACGCGGTCCTCGCGTTGCAGTCTGCTGCGTTGGAGCAGAGAGACTTGGGACGTTACGCGCGTCTGGCGTCTCTGTTGAGATAAGACGCGGTCGTCGCACTGTTGTCCACTGCGTTGGGGCAGAGAGACTTGAGGTGTTACGCGCGTCTGTTGAGACGAGACGCGGTCCTCGCACTGTTGGGAGATTTCGCGCGTCTGGCGTCTCTGTTGAGACGAGACGCGGTTCTCGCACTGTTGTCCGCTGCGTTGAAGCAGAGGGACTTGGAAGATAATGGGCTGCTGGGCCCCATGCCTGGGAACGCATGCGTCCTGCGTTTGATGAGACGCAGAAACTTCGCTTCGGCGTTTGGTAAGTTGATCTTCAGCAGACTCAACTTGAGGAGTCTCGCGTTTGGGTCGCCAAACGCGGATTTCTCGCACTGGTCGAGGTGCGGGCAAGGCATCATATTGAACGCCGCGTCCAACCCCAGTCAGAGAACCATCGGTTCCAACCGAGTGTTGACGCGCGCGTCGTCTTTGTCGACGCTCGGCATTTCGATTGCGTCGTGGAGGAGGAGAGAAGCCAACAATTTCCTGGTTTGAAGAACCAGGGCTGTTCACCACGCGGGTCTCTTGGGAGACGTTGACGCGGGGTTTCTGCGAGACGCGGGCGTTCTGCAAGACGCGGGCGTCACGCGAGACACGGTCGATCGCAGCAACAGTTGTGCCGTGGACCACGCGGGCCTTCAGAGAGGCGTTGGCGCGTGAGTTCTGCGCGTCGCGGTTGATCGCAGCAGAGGCGTTGGATGTTACGCGGGCCTTCGAGGAGGCGTTGACGCGTGAACTGGGCGCGGCACAGAGGGTGACAGCAGCGCCTGGTTGAGCCGCGGATTGGGCTTCGGGAGGCTGCGTCGTTGAGACCCTGCGGCAGACGCGGGTCTTGGGGCTCTTGGAGCCAGAAGAGAGAAACTCTTCATACTTCGCCTGGTCGAACTCAACGACGAGTGATTCGACCATCTTCCCCTTACGGAGAACGTCATCCTGTACCACGATGTGCTCATCGGTCACGAATGTAGTCCCCAGCGGAGTCGCCATCTCTTGTACGGTGCGGGAAAGAGATTTTGCGGTAAAATTTCCTTGAATCAGTTGAAAGATTACAACAAAAACAATATTCCGACTACAAGGGAGGGAGGATGCTTGGATCTTCCCTTTGTTTAGTGCTGGGTTCTTCGTGTGGCGATGGAGAGTGAATCTTGTTCTCCGTTGACCAGATGACCGTCCTGGACCGTCGGGGGTCTTCTCTTCGGCCGGTAGGGGAGTAACTCGGCTCCGGCTACCAAACTCTCAAAGAGGAGGTAGGCGAAGATAGGCTAGTACTCAGTAAGCCTGTTGAAGAATCTCTTCTCTCTCGGTCGTCGACGTTGGGCTTCTCTCTCTCGATGCCTTGATCCTCTGACCCTCCTCTCTTTTGATTCAATCCAATCCACCCTTCCTTCATAGCCAACAGGGCTATTTATAGGGGTCTTAAGGGGTGATCGTGCCCCCTAAAAATGTGCCTGAACGAGGGCCACTACCCGCCATATGCGCGGGAACTGACTCCCCACGATCTGGGCGGTTGCAACTGAGACGCGGATTTCAGACTAAACGCGCCTTGATGCTGAGACGCGGGCTTCAGGCCGGACGCGCCTTGGATGCTGAGACGCGAGCTTCAGTCCCTTGCGTCTTAGATGCTGAGACGCAGGCGTCAGTCCCTTGCGTCTTGGATGCTGAGACGCGGGCGTCGAGCCAACACGCTTTGATGTTAAGACGCGGGCTTCAGGCCGACGCGTCTTGAAGTTGAGACGCGGGCTTCAGGCCGACGCGTCTTGAAGTTGAGACGCGGGCTTCAGGCCGACGCGTCTTGAAGTTTGAGACGCGGGCTTCAATCCTTTGCGTCTTTGAGACTGCTTCTTTGGTGGCTTGCCTGTTTGTCATTTTTAGACAGCCTACACCCGTCAGCAAGCTTCGACAATCGAAAGAGCAGGGGCATCTAGAGTGGTCAAAATCTGACCCCATCCAAGATGGAGACACGTGTCCTTCACCTTCCAACCCTCTGAGGTACATCAGAACTCTCCTCCGAAGTCCATATTGTTCTCGACCTCCTCTAGATCCTCTCCGCTCCGAAGCTTCCCCGTTTCGAAGACTTCATCTCTGAGCCAAGCAGCTCCAGCAACAGTTCATCATCGATCTCTGCTGACGATTACGCCAACTTATTTTCCTCCATATTCATAACGTGTAATGCCATTCGGTGCGGGCAGTTATGAACAGTGGCAGATTTTCCTACATGCAATCCCACAAGTCAGTACCACTAACCGCGGCCGTTACAATAAGTCGACATGTGCAAATCGTGCAGTTACAAAGATCTCGCCCGCACCAGTAACTCAGTCGTGTATAAGTAAATCTCGTCTTCTAACAAAGAGAGGACTTCTTTTGAGCTTCTAAGACTTCTGGATTCATGAACCTCAAGACATCTAGACAACCTCTGGAGAATCTTCTTTCTATAATCTTTGTAATCTGAGAATTATAGTGAAGCTCTTTCTCCTCCCCATTGTTTTCCCAACTAAGGACTTCTACGTAAAAATCATGTGTGCCTCTCTCTTTTCTGTGTTGTGCTTTGTTCGTGCGCAATACCTCTGGAGACTCATCTTCTTCCTATAATCTTTGTAATTTGAGAATTATAGTGAAGCTCTTCCCCCTCCCCGTGATTTTTCCCAATTAAGAGTTTTCACATAAAAATCATGTCTCTTTTTTTTGTGTTGTGCTCTGTCTATGTGCAATACCCCATCCTACTTCATCTATTGCTTGTGGTGAGGATCGACCGTCAAATCACTTGTGGTGGAAAATCACTACCACACCTATGACAGCATGTGTCTTGGCGGACCCCCCCTGCATCAGACAACTTGATAAATTGCCAACAAACGGTCCAGTGAAACAATACATAAGCAATCATGGCTTTTCCTAGATAGGTGTCGGCTGAGAACACCGACAACAGATCAGAGGTGTACATGACTTTCACACTAAATGCACATAATAACAATCCTAAGAGAAATCCAAAATGGCCAAATCCATTTTATAGCTTCTCTTGGTAACATCCTTATGATTGTCCATAGCCGACAAAATTAATGCTCCTCTATGAATGGGTGCTTAAAGCTGATGCTATGAGTGTATATACATCCCCACCCCTCCATTCCGCAAATAAACAACATCAGATGGAAAGAAGTGATTATACACAAAGGCATTAGTGCTGCTCCTCTTTACACAACCCCTCCATTCCTCCACACACACACACACCCCCCCCCCCCCCCACCCACACACACCACCTTTTTTTTTCCCTGTTTACCTCTATGAGGAATAAATAAACCAGTCCCGTTCCAAAATTTCTTTCAGCCAAACCCAAGTGAGTCAAAGTTTTCAATGTAGCACATTAGAGTTTAACCAAAATCAAAGGTTGAAACCCTACCAATTAAACATCACCTTCAATGCTCTATGACTAGGAATTCTAGGAGGTAACCAAATAAACTAGTCCGTTCCAATTATGTGCAGAAGTTTTCGGTGCAAGGTTTAAATCCTAAAAATTCAAACATATTACTTAAAATTGTTCTATGAATAGTGCCAATATGCAAGGATTCAATTTACCCCTAATCTGTAACCGATAACATAAGAATGCCACAATTCAATCTCCAAACATAATGCACATAGTAACCATAAATCATTCAAAATTCAAAGAAAAATCCAAAGAATCTCATCCATCAAACCCGAAATAAAGAAACTTACCAATCAATTCGATCGATGGGAACAGCATCCGCTCGGCCCCGCGCCATTCTCCTTAGGATCCGATCCATGACCGTTGCCGCAACCGTCGTCATCGCTGTCGTCCTCGTCGAAGGGCTTCTCCTTGTGGAAGATGCAGCATTTCTTCGAGCTCTTGCGATTGAGGAACTCGTTGTCGACGGTCCCCTCCTTCCACGTCACCTTCTTCTTGGCCCTCTTGAGTCGGAGAACTAAGGTTTGAGGGGGCTGGTGATTAGACGATGAGGAAGAAAGGGTGCGTTCTTCTCGATTTAGGGTTAGGGTTTCGGTCACCGATCCGCTCGGCCTCTGCAATTGTCTCGCCATCGTTTTTCTCTCCGAAAGGATTTTTTTTCCTTTCTTTCTTTATCTTTGGAAAAAACTCGACGAGATAAGCCGAATGTAAATATAAACTGCAGTGATCTGCAGAATAAATGTAAATTTCAAATCGAGAGGGGTGGTAATGATAAATAGCGGGAGTTGGACAAATCATTTGGGCCCCACGATTATTCGCGTTTCTTTTGCTTTGGGCTGGGATTTTGTTGATCTATTATATACCGTTTTGCCGCAGTAGAAATCGATCGATACTGTTTGATCGACGTAATTGATCGTGATTCGAAAGTCATAATTGACAAAGTCTTTTACAATTATAATGAGTTACATGTATGAACGTTTTACGGTGTTTGGTTGTCGTAATGTGTAAGTTGTAAGTGAAAAAATTGCCTACAAAATTAACTATTTAGTGATTTAGAAAATTTTAATATTAAAAAAAAATTAAAAATGTTAAATATTAAAAAAATAATATTAACATAAAAAATAATTCATATTTACATGATCACAAAATTAACTGTACGTGAACTGTATGTGAGTTGTAATTGGGTTACAAATGAGTGGTAGTTGAGTTACAGAACTCTTTTACGAATTACTGTCCAAACAAACGTCATAGTTGTAAGTTATTTATGAATTACAGACTTTTATGAGTTTTACGAGGAAACAAACAGCCTGTGCAGAAACAGAGAGAGACTGCGCGTTTGGAATGTTTTTTGGCGAAGGGGAAAGGAGGGAGGAGGAGGGATCAAATCCAAACTCATTTGCAAGCTTGAAGCCTACAGCTACATTGCATCTGACTTCCAAGTAAGTCACAAAATACAAAATGAGTCGAAAAATGCATGTCCACTTACTCGCCCATTTCAAACCGTAGGATCATGAAAACCCAAAAAACTCTCTCAATCCAGCCGTCAAAAAAACCTTTCAATTCACACTCCTCATAAAGTCCAAAAATCCACCCGAAAACCCAAAACCTTCGACTTTCGAGCGCCGCTCTTGAAACAGTATCCCCCTCTCAATCTCTCATAGCATTGCGAAGGTTTAATATTTCGAGGGTTTTCGATTTAGGATTCTAGGAGTCTGAAGAGATGAACTTTAAGAACGCGAAGGTCCCGAAGGTCCCAGGCGCCGGAGCGGCGGGGACGCTGATCAAGGTCGCTTTGATCGGAGGCGGTGTGGTCTACGCGGCACTCAACAGTCTTTACAACGTCGATGGTGGTCACCGGGCCATCGTCTTCAATCGTCTTGAGGGGATCAAGGACAAGGTATCTTAAAAGTGCCTTTTTTATTTCGGCGCGTGCTTTAAAAAACCTATTTTATTGATCTTTTTGTTTATTGAACTCAAAAATTGGGGCTTGGTTTTATTTATGTATAAATTGAAGTCGGATCAGTTGGATGTTTGATTTATAGACCAGTAAGAGCTTGAATAAGCGACTAGTATCATTGTCGGTGGGAAAATCGACTAATCGGTCAGAGAATAAAGAGGAGGAGGAGAGGAAGAAGGAAGGGGGAGCTTTGAGAGGAAAAAGAAAGAGGAGGGGGTTGATGTTGCGCCCTCTCTCTAATGAAATGAAGACTGACGGAAGGACAAAGTTTCTATATGAGTACGGGAGAAAATCTTCCTTCGATTGGTTTTGAATATAGAGGAGAAAAAGGAAACTTGCATTAGATGCATTTGTACATTTTCTATTGTGATTATACGTAACAGAATTCATACTAATATTCTAGAAAATTATTATTTGTTTATATTTGAAAGGATTTTAGTTGTATGATTCTGGTCCGCAATAGTTTCAGGTGGTGGTTAGGTGTTATCGTAGTCCATTTCTAGAGAATACACGCAATTGAGACTATTCTTGTTATTACTACTAGTATTCCTTGGCGGCCGAGCACGGGGGCAAGAGAAGAGGCGACTGCGGCGAGCGAGGAAGAGGCGGTGGCTGGAGGGAGAGAGGAGCAGGAGGCTGGGGGAAGGAGGAGCTCTCTCTATCTCTCGCGCTGACACAGACAAACAGACGGGCAAAGTTTGTGAAAGAGTCACGGGAGGAAACCTCGCTTCGCTCGGTTTGATTACTATTGAGAAAATCTCTTTTTTAGTGGGTGATAATAACATAATTAGGACAATAGTCATTTATGAAAGAGAATGGGTAAATTATTTGCAGTATAGGTTTTGGCAGATACCATAAAAGATCAGGCTCTACGCAAATTTGCCTATTTGTTAGTTTTGGGTAATTGAACATGATGTCTTGGGGTCCATTGTATGCATGAAAGAAGGGTCAAGTGGATTGCATGTCAGAATCTGGATGAATGTACGTGTGTATGGATGTGAATTTAGGTGTTATGGTAGTACAGATTTGAAATATCATATAACTTTCTCTACGAGTGAGATATGAAGAGAGTGTAGACAATCCAAGTTAGTTCATTTCTTTCCTGAATTGGATTCTTATACTTAGTTGACTGTCTATGTACAAGTCCTCAACTTTGTATCGAGATATGTCCTTGCTTATATTACTAAAAAGGTAGGTCCTGCAATAACTCGTCAAGACTTTATTACTAACCTCTCTTACTCATAGTAGTCTTAGTCACAGATTAGCACCTAGTCATAAAGGCTTGACATCTGGAAACCATGGGCAAGTTTTGGGTGGAGGTTTCTCGACTTGGAGTTGTGTTCGTTTACTGACAACATTTTGGAAAATGCCCTGATGAAAACAACTTCATGACGAGTAGCCTACGGTTGAGAGCAAACAGTTGCAACTGGCTGCCCTTATGAATGAAAAACATCCAAATCAAATAAATGGAGTTTCTGACTGGGCGAAAGAAAGAATGAGCCGGGAGAGCATGAGAAAAATGAGATTTCGTGGCCATTGCATGCAGCTATAAGTTTTGATTTCCATTTTCTTTATTTAGTCTGAAGAATGTGTTCTATTTGGGTTTTGGTTTTATACCGTGCCTTAGTGTTGAATACAACTCCTTGTATATTTTTACCTTTCTCCTTATTCTAGACATATTATTTTTTGCAAACAACATTGGTTGCTTCCCTTTGCTTTCATGAAGTTAGTCGCTTAGTTTCATCTACCTCTTCTAGGAACTTAACACCAGCTTAGATTGTTGACTTGAGGTGGTAGTCATTCAGTGAACCATAAAATATTTCCCGTCTTTTGATGGAACCTATGTATTTTAAAGATTTCTCCAAAGCTAACATCATCGAGAAAAAGTTCTGATGATGATAATGATGACTGGCCTTTCTTATTTAATCATTTGTCCCTGAGATTAGTTTTTCTCATTATTGGTAAATATCATTTAAGGACTATTATTCATTTATTTTGGATGTGTTGATGCCATAGAGGATTTTTTGATGCTTCTTTAATGCAAGGTATATTCTGCTCTAGTTTTTGATACCATACTAGTAAGAAACAGATTTTGTCCCCCCATCTTCTTTATTGTTTTGATGTCTCCCCATTTCTTCTTCAATCTCTTAGTTTTGGCAGTTGTTTTTTTATGAATTATATGGAAATAGATTGTGGTCTTGGTTATTCTAAGCATTGTGCAAAACTTTGAACTTCTTGTTACAGAGCCCTAGTTTATAGATACTTCAGAAACTGATCTGGAGGTTCTGACTTCTGACTTCATTTTATGTGTCAATATCATTGCTATGCTGTTTTCAAATCCCCATGTGTACTCCTGGTGTGTGTTCGTGATGTCTGGTTCAACATAATTCACACTGTGGCTGAAAGAAGATTGGATAGCATTCTAAGTTAATTAAAATAATACTACTAACAATAACAGTTACAACTGTTGAAGGTATATTCAAAGCTATCTACTCTGTCTGTTTCTTTTAGTTGAAATTTGTGTCCTGCATTGTAGTAAGTGTATCTGTTTGCTCACTCTTCTGTAGTTAAAAAAAAAAAAACACCTCTGTTACATAATTGTAGCTAAAGGAACACTCTTGTGCAGGTCTACCCTGAGGGAACTCATTTAATTATCCCTTGGTTTGAGAGGCCTATTATTTATGATGTTCGTGCCCGACCGCATCTCGTGGAGAGCACTTCTGGAAGTCGTGATCTACAAATGGTTTCTCTTCTTTAACACTTTCAATTGATTCATGTACTATAAAGTTTTGTATCCATTACTAGTATGTGAGAATTCTCTTTCGTGTGTTGATGTTTATTATTCTATGTGATACTATCCAAACTTCTTACCGTTGAAGACAAAAAAAAAAAGAGTTTCAAGTGCTACTGTATTTCTATGCAATTTATTTACAGTTTTGTACTTTTGCTCACACGTAATATTTGGAATCAAATTGGGGTGTTAGGTGAGGTGGCATAGCATTATATGTACCCATTTATGGACCATATTTTAATGGCACACATGCATTCTATTAAGTCTTATGCCATGCCACCATTGTCATTTTAAACCTTGCTGGACTGGTTTCTCCTTTAAGGTAAAAGTTCAGCGTCACAATTTTAGTCTTTCCGGAATCCCATTGTGGGTGACATAAGGTGGAGTTTGACAAATTCCTTCCCAGGATTAGATAATTAACAGCTGGGCTATGCAATTTGCAAAAACTCCGGGACGTGCCTCAGAAGTTTTTTAGTTGACTGATCAAATTCAGTTCATGAACTCGGAGGTTTTCTCAACAAACTACTTGCCAGGAGGCTGTTTCTGTGATGACAATAGGATACTTTCTCCCCTTAACCCTTACACCAATAATAAGTGCCTCCTGCAGGAAATTGTTCCTCATATGAAAACTCAATCTGCAATGAATTAGAGCTCTTGATTCATGTACTCGCACATCATGTACTTTGTTATTAACAAACAACATTGAAAGTAATTATTGCCAACAAATAATGCTCATATATCAAGTATGTCTGTAGACTACTACAGTGTACTTTATCCAATGCTGATAGCTGTGTAGCATAATCCTACACGAGCGAAGGTTTTTTCCTCCTTTTTTAATAAACAGGGTTTGGAACTCAGCTTAAATGAGTGTGATGTTTTGAAGGAAACATGGATACTTCAAGAGAGAAGTGTATCTGTATCGGGCAACTATCGGACTTGGACACTTTGATGCTTCAATAACTAAATGGTATTTGTGTCAATTATACCCCATTTTTATGAATCATGCATACTTCAAGAGAGCAGTGTATCCGTATCAGGCAACTATCAAAATCGGAGGCTTCGATGCTTCGATACTCAATGATATATTAGTCAATTACACCCATATTTATATCAATTTGAAAATTTAAGAGCTAATGTGTGTGTTCAGGATGCATCTCAGACTTGGAGGATAACTGTATAATGCACATTGTAATGGTATTGCTTAGCACAAAAGGAAAAGAAAAAAGCTAAGAGATTAGTACGATGCTTGACTGTCTTTCTCACGACTCAATACTAAGATGGACACAATTTGTCAAAGATTTCCTTTTGTATACGCACCGATAGAATTTGAGTGACTGTTGATTTAAGTCTTATAATTTAAAATATTTGCTTATTCTTAACCTTTTGGTGCTTGTGGTTCATCTTATAAACATAATTTTATATTTATGTTATGTTTATTTGTGATGTTCAACTGGTCTTATCGTAGAAATTTCAAAATTGCTTTACTTTCATGCGTGTTCGTGCATGTTTGTCATATCTAGTGTTTCTTTTCCCTGGATGTAGGCTTTAATGAATGATTAATTGGTTTTCTAAGTCAGTTGATGGAAGGGAATTCGCATCCAGAATTGAACTTCCGATCTCCTGTGTTGTCTAAAATTTTCCAGATCTAAGAAGTCTTTGCAGGTCATTGTACAATAACTACGACTGGAGAGGGTAACCAAGAGAGATGGAGGTTACCCTTAATGGAACACAAAATGGGTTTTTAATTAAATAAATAGGACAAAATAAAAGGCTTCTTAAATACCAAGTCTTTATTCCCTTCGACTTACTTAAGAGCAGCCTAAAGCATGGGTTCAAGCCCTTGAAGTAGGCTGAAGCAGATGTTCAGGCTTCAAAAGTGTTCCCAGGGCTTCATAGTACAATTTGTGGGCGGCTACACTAAAGCAGGCTTTAAAGGTCTTTCTAAAAAAAAGTAAAAATGATGAAGTGTAGTTTTGATTCTCACACCTCAATTAAAGGAATACCTGCATATATCTCAATTTCACAGGGCATATTTTTATTCTTTTGACCTCCCAAGGTTATACAGTTGAGGCCTGTCCAGAAATAATTATATCCACAGTTCCACTGCAGTAGTTAAATCCTATTAAGTAGTTTTTATTGATTTCAATATTATAGCTGACATTGATGATTATTAAAAAGGTTGTTTAGCTGATTCTCATGTTTTTAATATATTTCTGGTATCATCCACACTTAGTTAAACTATGTTTTTTGTTATTTTAATCACTTAAATTGTCGAAACCCACTGAAAGTATATGATGCATGCATCTTGTTGCATTTCTATCCTAAATAAACGCATATCCATGAGATTTGGAATTTGTTTAGTATGTCATACGGTCATACATCTTCTTGTTGTTGTATGGTTCTGTATATTTGGTGATGCCTTTGTGGTTTTGCTTTTATTGCTTAAGGTTTCTTTAAGGAAAAGTCTTGAAGTCAAGGCTAGCAGCATAGCACTCACGCTTATATAAAATCAGCTTTGTTTCTTCCTTGTGAAATTCCAACTCATAATGTTATATGAATTGCTATTATTTCCTTGAAATTTGAGATCCTAAATTTCTTGATTTCAGCATCTGAAAATGTTTATTCAATTGTACTGCTTTTAGTATAAATGTTAATGAAAGTGTTGTAAGACCCGAACTTCTACTTTGTTTTTAGAGTAACTGAACCTCTCTTTGTTACAAGCACCCTGGATGTGCTATGGAAGGCTAAGATCATTCCTGAAACCCCTTAAGCATAAGATGACTGTTTATATATTTTTCTTTTCTGCTATATCAAAAATTTGCAAATAGTCTGCAAATGCTTGCTTAGTTTATGCTGTAATATACAGATCAGTTTTATGTCTCATCACTATTGAGGATTCATGTTTGTCTTGACATTAGGTGTTTAAATTTTTACATAATAATTTTTTATTCATGTTTCTCACTCATTTGATTTTGTGAAAAATTAGATAACATACACCTTATTCTATATCACATTCATTTTATCTTTTTGATTCATATAATGCATGTGCAAGTGTTTAGATAGTTATTTTCGAAAACAGCATGTCATTTTTGGCTTAAGTTTTGTTGCCATTCCTTTGTTAAGATTCCCTTTGTAGTTCTCTTTGCTCCCTACTATCACTATGTCTGAAATATAATTCTGGAGATTGACATGGTATGTGTAGGTAAAAATTGGGCTTCGGGTTCTTACACGTCCCTTGGCTGACCAATTGCCTACGATATACCGAACTCTTGGGGAGAACTACAACGAGAGAGTTCTGCCATCAATTATTCATGAAACTCTGAAGGCTGTGGTTGCCCAATACAATGCAAGTCAGCTGATCACCCCAAAGAGAGGTATGCTTCTGTCAAAGTTATTCTGGAACATTCTTACTTCTATTGTTGACATTATTCATTATAAAATAGAAAGAGACTGCACATGGAAATGAATTGAGGATTTTTGGTGATTGTGTAGGCTGTGAGTAGGGAAATTCGGAAGATACTGACTGAGAGGGCTAGGAACTTCAACATTGCTCTGGATGATGTCTCCATTACTACCTTGAGCTTTGGGAAGAGTTTACTTATGCAATTGAAGCTAAACAAGTGGCAGCACAAGAGGCTGAGCGTGCCAAGTTTATCGTGGAGAAAGCCGAGCAAGACAAGAAAAGTGCCGTTATCCGAGCTCAGGTGAGTACGAGTTGCATAATACTTGTTTGATATGCTCTTGGTCCCTTCCCCCACTTCGGTTGTTGGCATAAAACTTAGACGTCACAGACTTATATTGTTTTACAGAAAATTTAGCCCCCTCTCCCCCTCCCCCTTTATCCTTTTCTCATCGTCAAATTAGACTTTGACAATATTGCTCAAAGCTCAGGCTGATCAAATCCTTTAATAATTCTTCATTGCCTGAAATGCTTCTGGTTATTGGTTACTCCACAAGTGTGTGTACACACACACAAAAATCTGATTCATTCTGATGTTCTTCAAAATTCTTATTTTCTTATATGTATGGCCCAATGCCTATACTCACTAATGTGAATTGTTCCTGATGGATCTCTTGCTCTTTCTTGCTCGTTCTTTTCTATTTACGACTTGCAGGGAGAGGCAAAGAGTGCACAGCTGATCGGTCAAGCAATTGCAAGCAATCCAGCCTTTGTTGCTTTAAGAGACGGATTGAGGCTGCTAGAGAAATTGCTCAAACAATTTCAAATTCTTCCAACAAGGTTTTCTTAAACTCACACGAGCTGCTGCTGAACCTTCAGGAGCTGCCTTGGATAGCACTGGATTGAAGCAATGAGCGAATACTGCCCTCTCTTTTGTTCAAGCTACTACTGTGCCAGCAAATAGTTTTTGCAAAGGGGTCCTGTGGGACTTTATCCTGCTGTCGAAAGAATATAAGCACTCCTGATGCTTTATCGAAACAATTTGCATGGGATCTTGTGATTTTCTGGTAAGTTTCTTGTTTCGGAGAATCTCCTCTCAACTTAAATTCTTGTTATGAACAAATGTCTCATGAAATTCTCATTTATTTTGTTTCATTACATATTATGTGCTTTTTCTTTTGTGTTTATGCTTTGTGGTTATTGCTGCTGCTGGATCAAATACTAGAGCTTTAAAGCAGCAGAGAAACTCTCTGGAGAAATTTGTCGCTTGGTAGTACCATTTGAATCGTTTTCTTCAACACATGTGTTTCAGTGAAAAGAGGCTTTTAATTATATGTTCCATTTTTTGAGAGAAAAACATGAGTTTTTATTAACTTCAGCTGTCCTCTCCATCATAAATCTCACAAAACAGATTGAAAAAAATCTAAAAGAGGCCAACTGTTCTTTCTATTTTTTGTGTGTTAAAAGAGGTTGTTATATATCTCATGAGGATGGCTAGTATAATTAACTTACAATATAAAGAAACTTCTTATTATCCTTGTAGATATTTATAGAATATTATTTCTGGGATGAAGTATCACCAAATTCCTGTGTGATGACCTAATATTTTAAATCCTGAAAATAAGTGAATTCCTACGGTAGTCCTCTTGTTATCTTTGCAGTCCTATAAGGTGATGCAAGTGTGGAGCTGATATTATTATTGTTTCTTGTATACAACAACAACAACAATAACAACTAAGCCATTGTTGCAAGTATTTGAGGTAGGCTACATGAACCAAAAGAGAATTATGTCGGATCGGGCACATGGATCAGCTTTCTCCCACTCATTCTTATCGAGCAATATGCTTTCACTAAGACCTTTAGCCTCTATATCTTGTCGTATTACCTCCATCCATGTTTTCTTTGGTCTCCCTGCGCTCTTTTAACTTGCCCTAAATTGATACGCTTTACTCGCCGGACTGGCGCATCTGTAGGTCAACGTCGCACATGATCAAATCATCGTAGGCGGTTTTCTCTCATCTTCTCTTCTATAGAGGCTACATCTATCTTAGTACGAATGTCCTCATTTCTCACATATCTCTCCGCGTGTTAACACATATCCAACGAAGCATGCGCATCTCTGCTGCACTCATCTTCAGAGTATGATGTCTCTTTATAGCCTAGCATTCTGTGCCATATAACAAAACTGGCCTAATAGCAGTCCGATAAAACTTTCCCTTCAACCATAACAGAATGATACGTTCACATAAAACTCCTGTTGCGCTCCTCTATTTCAACCAGCCAGCTCAGATCCTATGGTTGACATCACTATCGATCTCCCCATCCTTTTAGATTATAGAACCCAAGTACTTAAAATGACTGCTCATCGGTATTTCTTGTCCATTTAGTCTCACAATACTATAATTTCGGATTCCCTGTTTACTGAATTTACACTCCATATATTCTGTTTTTGCCCTACTTAATCTAAAACCTTGAGCTTCTTGTATGATAAAGTGAATCCATAGATATGGTTATCAATGTTCTAAAAAACGGTTTCAGTACGCGCGCGGTCCAGGAGCGCATAATGCTTAAACATTTAAACGGTGATTAAACGAATTACACGTTTTATTATCATTTTTAATATATACTAATATTATAATACTTAAAACATGCAAATATGAATTCTATAAACTCTCAAAATAAGCATAAAAGATATAACAAACATAACTTGAAATTTAAATTGCTAGTACTAAGAGGAATTTAAAAAGTAATAATGTCAATCAGTTCAAAGTACATCAATGTATCTCCACCTCCAATAATTATATTAAAAATGCTTTTTTAAATGAACATATATGTATTTCTTTTAAAAAGCAATATACTTCCAACAATTTTGGTTCACTGCTAGATGCAACTGCAAGTAATGTGCAACTTTATCCTTCTTACATTTGAGACACTTCTCAGCTTATTAAAAGAAACAAAGATCATTGGGTAAGAACCTGGGCAAAAATGTGCGCGCGAGGGGGGAGAGAGCTGACCAGGGGAGGTCACCATCGACGCAGGAGGAGGTCGTCGTTGACGCTTTGCTGCTGACCAGAGAGTTGATCGCAGGGGAGGTCTTTGTCGACAAAGAGGGAGGTCGCGATGGGAGGATCAACTGTAAGGGGGGTCGCCGTCGAAGGGGGGTTCGCCACAGGAGGATAAACCTTTGTGAACTTCTTCGTCGTCGAGCTTCGGGAGCCCTAATTCTCTCGGAGGATCGTCGCCCCTGTGAGCTTCGGGAGCTTAGATAAAATTAGAGCTTTGGGAGCTTCGTAGGGCTTTGGAGCTTCGTTGTCTCGTCACCGTGAGCATCGAGAGCTTCTTCGTAAGATTCGGGAGTTTCGTCGTCGCCGCGGCAGGAGGATCGAGGATGCAGATAAATTTAAAGCTCGTGAGCCCTGATTCTCCAACTTTCGACAATTTATATTCTCAATTATTGGATCGGGATTGAGTTCAGCTAGCTTAATAAGCTCGAAATTTGAATCCATTTAGAAAACGATTGAATAACGTTTAAACGGACGCTAATTAATCATCGATTAGACACTTAATCATCGCTTAAGCGAATTAATCGCCTGGTCGAGTAATCTGACCGCTTTCTTCAACTTCTGTTCGGTTTCAGGCCGAAAAACATTTAAGCGGACGATTAATCGGCCGCTTAAAACTTTTTTTTAGAACACTGATGGTTATGGATACTTAGAATTGATCTTATATATTGTTTTATGTATGTGGATGATTAGTTAAAAAGATTTGTAATAAGGAAAATTTTTGTTAACTTATTTATATGGGAAATTATGATATGCTGTGGCTAATAGTCTTGAATTTTTTTTCCAGGTCTGATTGTAATGATGTGCAATTTTTGCCCTTTTGTCATGTGTCTGGAATTAATCGGGGAATTTATCGTATGAGTAAAAAATCCAGTCTAGATACTCATAAAGAAATCAAACTCAGGTAATTTGTAATGAGGAATCTGAGATTTGGATACATAAAAAGTATCTGTAACATTTTTTACGATACTCAAGAGTTGAGGACGAAACTTTTATAAGGGTGGTAGAGTGTAACGTTCTGAAATTTTACAATATTATTTTCTTGATTATTATGTGTAAACCTATAAAATTTTCTCTATGTGATAAATTTTTAACAACTGATTTGAAATTATGGGAATTTAAATTCTAAACGTGTGCTTGATATGAACATATACATATGACATGTAGATACATGTCATGCACGTGTTCATGCTATATTTGTGCATGGGTATTGCACGTAAATAGATGAGACAGAAACAAGGGAGAATGAACATCTAAGAAAATTCTAGAAGAAAAGTCTCCACCCACTTGTCACACTCTCCCTCATTCTCATCCGCACACTTGTCACTCTCTCCCTCACTCTCGGCCCAGCTCTTTCCTCTTCCGCGTTATAGAATTAAAAAGAAAAGAAGGAGGGCCTGTTTGTTTTTTAGAAGAGAAGGAAGACAGAAAAAGAGGAGTGAAGAGAGAATGAAGAGAGGAAGAGCTCACCTCCTTTTTCCTAGTCATAGGTTGTTTGATGGGAAGAAGAAGGAAGAGGGAAAGAAGAAGGAGAAGGAGAGAGAAACAGAGAGGAATTTTAAAAATTATTTTTTATCTAGATTCCCGAGCTTGTCACCTCTTCGCAGCCAAATTGGTGTGGAAGAAAAAGATGAGGAGATCGTACCTAGATCCCAAGCCCGTCCGCATCAGCGCCAGCTCAAATCAGATCCGAGCTCATTGACCCCTCTTCCTCGGAGAACCAAACGCTAGAGCTAAGGAAGAGAGCTCTCTTCCTCTCTCTTCTTCTCTCTTCCAAGAAAACGAACAGGCAAAAATGAGAAGAAAAAGAAGAGAATTAAAGCAACAAAGAGAGTAAATAAAGAAAAGAAAAAAGAGAAGAGAAAGTGTAACGCCCCGATCCTGAGGGTACGGAGACGTTACTGCGACGTATATACGCAGGTCAGAAATACCCTCACGTATATACGCTAAGCATCAGTACAGGTAAGAATCAGAGTACGGAAGCAAGTGGTGCATTATACATTCCAACACATGAGTACATTACAAAGTTATCACCAGAGGTGATTTAATATTACATGAATATTACATCACTGATATGCGCAATTGCGAGATTACAAAGAGATATACAAGTATGAATAGTACAAAGACAGGCTCAGAGTCATAACAAAAAACTCTAGAGCCGAACGAACAAGGGGGCCTGGAAGGATAGAGCTCTGAACGGTCTGCTGGAGATCCACGCTACCGCTGCGCCACTCTGATCAGCAACTGGGAGAATCCACACGCTCCAAGCTCCATGACCTGGACATGAGGATCCAGGGGAGTCAGATGAAACTCCCCAGGCGAGTAGTGATACAAATGCCAGATGGCGTGCTGAGATAAGTACAAGCGTATCGATAAAACCGAATCATAATCATGCATTGAAAACCGTGTCGTGAGCAGGAGCATGAATAAGCAGGTAGATATGTAACAAGTGCTATCAGGCAGGAAGTACTCATGGTATGACAAGATAAGAGCAGGTAAGGTGGTGAGAAGTAGAATAGATAGGACAACACCAGATATCTCCTAAATTAACATAAAACCGATAAAAACCGATAAAATCGAATAAAGCCGATTACAAGCAAAACCGATCGCACAAGCTTAGGTCACGGCTCCATGAGACTAGTACATCGAAGGAATAATCCAACAAGGAAACCCTCATCTATATACCTTTATCTCATATCACCGTAATCCAAGCGCATACAACCCGAATTACAAAACAACACAAACAAATTGTATATATTAGTCTTTTATTATAATTAGGGCCGTCTAAGTTTCAGCTTCAGTATGTGTCCCATTCCACATACTTCCGCTTACAACTTATATAGAAAGTTATTTGGAAACTGATAAAGTTCGATGAATCATGTTTCGGATGGGCCCCGTACATGCCCGGGACAACGGTTCAGGAGTATCCGGTGCTGAGCCGGAACGTACCGCTAGGTACCGGGACTTATGGACGCCCGAACAGGAATAGAGTATCGCAGATCCCATAGAAATAGGCCAGGGCATGTGCATACTCCAGGGAATAATCAGGAGTAGGGGTGCCAGCACACCCCACGGAATCCCTGGTGGCCGCCAGGTGATCCCTCAAGTATTTGGCCACGCGCGGCTCGATATGGCCACCATAAACATGATTAATCAGGGCCCATCAGTTTCCCCCAAACCAGGTGTATTTGCCTTATAATAATTTATCATGTACAGGTAGGAGATGGCCCTACAGATTCAAAAGGTGGCCCCACAGATTCAAGAGGTGGCCCCCACCACGTATGTGGTGTGGCACTTTGTTCCGTGTGGCACTTAGTTCCATTCAGGATACAGGTCACTGTATATAATACAGGATAACAAGGCAGGATTCCCGTAAATATGATAATCACAAGGTCAAGTATATCATGCTGGATGTCAAGTGATAGCATGACAGGAGGGTGATATTGGCAGGTGACAATTCATGTCAAGAGATTGATATTAGTCCGATGGCAAGTCATGTCATAACAAGGGGTCTTTCCAAGTAATAGCATGTAAATTACAAGTATGAAATAATGGCATGTCAAGTGGTAACACATCAGGTAAATACATGGCATGTGATAGAGTAGTAGCTGAGCATAATCAACGGAGTTGAGCAAGCTGAGGCACAAAACAGCAAACAGTATTTAACACTGGAGCGCCTGGCGAGGTTACCGGGACGACCCGACTTAAAGTGCGAGTGGAAATCCGGCAGCAACTCGCCTAGACGAATTAGTGGTAAAGCGCTGAACGCTAATCATGATAACCAGGCGGAGCCGAAGACCTCTTTCGAGACAGTGAGTGACCGGAGGCTGAAGAACGGAAAGACCTGCAATGTTAGTACCACATGAATAAGAATTAAACTAACATAATACAAGTATTCGTCACAGAGCAATACATGTCCAGATATTGGCACTCGGCCATACACAA